>CAODLS013834471.1:0-23927 GCA_948243855.1 Flueggea neowawraea
TCATCGGCATTGGAGATGGATTCACACTAGTCGGATTACAGGAATACTTCTATGATCAAGTTCCGGATTCGATGAGAAGTCTAGGCATTGCATTCTACCTCAGCGTGCTCGGAACTGGAAGTTTCTTGAGCAGCCTTTTAATAACAGTCGTCGATCGTGTCACCGAGAAAAATGGGATGAGTTGGTTTGGAAAGGACTTAAACAGTAGCAGACTGGATAACTTTTATTGGCTTCTGGCAGCCATGACTGCAGCAAACTTATTTGTGTATGTGTTCCTGGCGAGGCGGTATTCTTACAAGAATGTTCAGAGGAGGGTTGCGGTTGCTGATTGCTATGAAGGTGACTTGGCAGGTTCAATGGCTTGACGATTTTACAGTTTGATTATATACTAGAAGTGCATAAATAACCATTGCTGCTTCATCATAGTAGTCTCTACAAGTATGTGATTTGAGTTGGTGTAAAAATATTAATATATAAGTTCAGCGTTGCATATTTTGTAGCAGATAATTGCTGCAGAGGATCTGCTCATGATTCCTTATTTGGAAAACAAAATCAATGGAGTCTTATATGAATTTTTAATTGAACGTTTGATAAAGCAAGTGTAGCTTTTTTTTTTTCTAAATCAAACAATCGAAACTTGCGCAACAAAAATAAATAACTACAATCGCAGATCTCTTAACAATTGAAACTTATTGCTTACGCTACCGGACATAAGCTCCCAGGAAAGGAACCTCCCTCCTCCATAGTCTCTCAGTACAGTACTTGCAGACCCGTTACTCTGATACATTAACGCACTTGACTCCGCCAGAAATTTCACTTATGTATGAAAAACCACCAAACTCTGACCCAATTAATGTCTGCCTTTGTAGCAAATTAAGTCACATCGAGTTGAGAATTGCGGCTCCACAAGCGTTGTCGTTGAGTTAACAAACTGGTTATTCTAGACTAGGACTACTGATAATTGAAGTCGGAATGGTCCCAGAACATGAAAATGAACCAAATTTAAATACTACAGAGAAAACGTCAATAGAAATTCGAAAATAATTATATCCCTTAACATTATTTAGTAGTCCATCGTTTACAATTACAACTTTCGAACTTGGATCAATAAAATGAATACTAATGGTTACATAAAAAATTATAATCCAAGCTCTTAACTGAACGACCTTTTTCCAGCCTACAATTTTCCAAATTCACCATCAAAGACCCCTTAAATTATGGGATCATTTCTTAATTCTTATCAACACTTACAGAAACGGAAACTCATAAAACCAATTTATGTACCCAAAATTAATAAATTACGGAACCAAATGCACCCACCGTGCCACACTTGGCACCCCCTGATTGACCGCGAAGACCATGTAATACCCAGGAGGCGCCACCGCCCCATTCGGCGGGGCAGTACACGCAATCCTATACCGTCCGTTACCGTCAGTGACCGACGGCGAAACCGTCAACTTCACTAACCTCTGCCCTTGAGAGAATGAATGTGTCGCAAAGGGTACGTTTCCCAAGTTTACTTCCACGATCCCAACGACCGGTAACGTAACAGTTACGAACACATTGAATACCTCACCAAAACGCACCGTATCAGGCACGTCTTCGATAACCGGCCGGAGATTTGCCCGATCCGGACTCAAATACTCGGGCGAAAAAGTCTCGATCCGTAACTCAGTTGGATACTCCGCTTTGAACTTATAAAACACGTGCGGATTGCTCCCAGCTATCAGAACCCGCCCATCCGGTAGCAGGTTAGCAGTAGAGTGATACATCCGTTGAATAGTCCCCGGGTTTAGTGTCATGAACCGAAGTCCAACAGGCTGGTCCGGTCGGTACAAAAGCGGGTACAAACACGGGTCGGATGCCATCTCAAACCCTTGAGTTCCAGCTTGTGCTCCGTTTATGACCAAAACGTCGCCGGTTGGGAGCATAACCATGTCTCCCATGATCCGACGGTACGGCATGTCTTCCGCCACCCAAAACGGTTCGGGCGACGTCGCGACAATGCGGCCGCAGCTGACGTGTGCCGGGGTATCCGTGCTTCGCTCGATGAAGGCGCCGTACTGTGCGCCGCCGCAGATGACGATTTCGGCTGTTTGGTAGTCTCCGGAGAGTGCAAGCATGGCGGAGGAGCCGCCGGAGGGGTAGTTGCGTGGTCCCCCATCCAACGGTTGATATTCCTTGATGACTTCGTTGGTGTCGTGATTGTATAGGACGGCCTTATTGTTGGCGAAGATGAAAAGATGGCCGTTCGGGAGGAGGTGTACGTAAGGGTACAAGTTGTCGATTTGTTTATCCTCCATGTCAGCAAGGAAGGGGAAGGAAACGGCACCGTTTTTGCGAGGTGGGAAATACTCAACAGAATTAGCACCTCTCCCACCAACAATAATGACAGAACCATCAGGGAGTATTTGATTAGTCGCATACCACCGTCCGTGGCTCAACGCCACGTCATCAAGCTCAACCCAATTGCAAAACCCGGCCGACTCGCACGGTTCGAATTTCCTGATCTTTTTCCACCCGTCCATGTCGCCGCCGGTCTGGAGGAGGGACCCATCTGGAAGAAACTGTCCGGATGAGCACCACGTGTCAGTGAGGATCGTCAACGGACGGATTTGATTGGATTGGAGGTCGAGAACAACGGAGTGAGCGTAGCAATCGTGTTTCAAAACGGCGTCGTATTTGTCATCACGGCAGTGGCCTTTGCGTAGCATTTTGCGGGAAGGGCCTATGTTTGTCCGGTCAAGGAGGACAACCGTGTTGAAGCGCGTGACGGCGGTGTGCATGGAGGCGATGCCGGCGTTTGGGATAAGTAAATCCCATGTACCGGGGAGTTGACCGGCGGTCAAAGCCATGAAAGTGAAGAAGAAGAAGAAAAAGTAGTGAAGAGAGAGCATTTTGTTTGGAGAGTGGAGTGAGTAAAAGTAAGGGTGTGGATATTAAAAAGAGGGGTAACGGTAATGTAAGGTGGGTCCCAGGGGGTGTAGTGTCGGCAGCGGGAGCGTGAGAGTGACACGTAAGCAAAATGGTGGAGGCATGGGAAGATGGGTAGCGTAAAAGTTGAAGGCGATGGTGGAACCGTACAAATGGGAGTTTTGGGTTAACATTACCAGGTGGATGGCAATTTTTTTCTACTCTCCCACGCCAGCTTCTTGTCAGCATCCCTACTAACTCACTACTTGCTCTTCATTCATCTTTGGCAAACAATTTGGTAGATTGATCATTTTTGTTGGTTTAGTTTAAGTTAAAAAGATCATATTTTATTTTTAATTTTCTCTGAAATCTCAAAACGTTGGTCCTAATCAATGTATCTTACTAGTAGTTAATCAGATATTCTATGATTATTCCGGAAGTGGTGTTAATTGGAGTGTGTTTGTTTGATTATACCAGTAGGGGAAGCAAAGTCCTAATTATTAATTTTTGTTGGTCACGCCACCGTTGAAATAATTTAACTTTCAATATATTTAGTTTGCAATATATTGTAATAGCATATTACATGTTCAACATATTAAAATTTGTAAAAAAACATGTTAATTCTTCTATTTTTTATTATTTAATCTGTAATCTGTTATGTACTATTCAATTGCAATCTTCAACGTGTAATGCAGGGCAGATTTAGAGGTTTCGTTGCCGTTGTGTTTATTTCCACTTATTCACATCCACCATCGTTTTATAGTTTGTATGATTTAAAAGGATTCAGAAGAATTTTGCATTCTAATACTCAAATTAATTATAATCAATTTTTTTATTTCATAATTGCTTATTAGTATTTGAGCAATCCATTAAATTTTTGTTTCCGTTGCCTTGTTGGTGTCAGGAAGGAACGGCCAAATAATGGTTTGAGACGAAGTGATGGTGATGTAAAGTAAATAGCATGAAATTGTTAATTATTTTGTTGGAATTCTTGTCTTTGTGTGGGGAGGATCGTTATCATATATTGATCGGTTTGGACTTTTAGCAGGGAATTTTTTTTGCCCCTTCCTGTGGATTCCGCCGTGTTTATTAATTTCCAACAAATCAAAAAGTTTATCTTATGAAGACAACCTTATCTTCTTTGCCTAACTGTTTCCACTAGTGACTAGACGTGCACAAGTAGGTTTTAGCGTCTACGTGTTCTTTCTGAAGATTATGGCGCTTCGTTTTGGTATGGCGTCTTTTTTTTTCTTTCCTGTATTTCTTTACCCAAATTTTATAACTATAATATATTAAATATACAATATGTTATCGGCATAACTATAAATCAAATATGTTCTTCATTGGTAATCACTAATGGAATTCTGTCCATCAGTAATTATCGACATAACACACTATCAACGAGTATATTTTTTTATTTTTTAAGTTTTCCTAACCGATATTCTCTGGTCGATAAATATTTGATTGATATCTTTATGATCGTCAACAGATTACTTCCTTCAGCAATTACCTTTGTTTTGTTAGTAAAAGAACTGATCAGCAGTATTTACTTGTAAATTACTGTTTCAATTCTCCTCTCCTATCATCTTATAAAATTTTATGTAGAACTCATTAAATATCAGTTTTATTCTGACTTAATTGGCGCTAAACTTTCTTAGAGAAAGAAAATACAGTGATTAATAATACTAAGTTATCACCCAACCGAAAAATGCATGATGTATGTGGGCGCTACCACTGAAGAGCTTCGTTTTTTTTCTCGTTATCCCCTGAAAAGCTTCGTTACAACAAGGAAACCCAATAAGAATGGACTCAAATTCTGCCAATTTAACAAGAGAGGTGTGAACTAATTTAAATTTGAGCAAGTGAGCATAATTTTTTTCAGGAAACATAAAGCTAAGTGAACATTTCAATATAATGGTTGGGATTTATGCAATCGTGGCAGGAAAGCAAAAATGAGGTTGAGAAAGATGCTTTATAATGATCAATTGACAAAAAAGCCATGCCAATTTCCTTCTTTTGCGCAGCTGGAATCACATTCTGCACAGTGATTGGGTGGGCTAGGCTTCGTTAGAAAACTAGAAACTAAGTTAAAAAGAGCAATAAAAGAGAAGAAAGAAATTATATAATATAATACATCCACCACTCTCGTTTCATCCAAAACTAGAGCTCATAATACAGTCTCTGTATTTTAACGTTCGCTCCTGTTAGAAAGGATCGACTTTTCCAAGAATCGGAAAACAATACTCTTTTGTTATTGACCCAGGAAAATACTCTTTTGTTGGTTACTTGGTTAATTGGGCCACTAACTTATGAGCGAGACACTAAATTCAAGAGAATTTAATAAGGAAAATGACAGATAGACGAGAAAATAAATTTTATTTTTGTAAAAACCTGCATGAAACTATTTTTAAAATTGGTAACAAGGATGAAATATTTGCAAAAATTTCAGCATTTGAATTTTTCTTAAATTTTAGGTGTATAAGGTGGATAATAAATGTACATATGTCTATAATATATGTAAAAATAATTGATATTTTAGTATATTGATTTAATTTTTTTATTAATTTAAGTGGTACAAATAATATTTAAACGGTGAATAATAGGTTTACAAAATAAATTTTGAACTAATTCAAGAATCGGATAACAATAGACTCTTTTGTTATTGACCCAGAAAAATACTCTTTTGTTGGTTACTTGGTTAATTGGGCCACTAACTTATGAGCGAAACACTAAATTCAAGAGAATTTAATAAGGAAAATGACAGATAGACGAGAAAATAAATTTTATTTTTGTAAAAACCTGCATGAAACTATTTTTAAAATTGATAACAAGGAGGAAATATTTGCAAAAATTTCAGCATTTGAATTTTTCTTAAATTTTAGGTATATAAGGTGGATAATAAATATACATAGGTCTATAATATATGTAAAAATAATTGACATTTTAGTATATTAATTTAATTTTTAATTAATTTAAGTGGTACAAATAGTATTTAAACGGATAATAAGAAAAATGAGAGATAAACGATAAATTTTTTTTTGTAAAATTGTTCACCGCATGAAACTATTTTTAAAATTGAATAAAAGGAGAAATTATTTACAAAAATATTAACATTTCAAATTTTTTTAAATTTTAGGTATACAAGGTGGATAATAAGTGTACATATGTCTATAATATATGTAAAAATAATGGACAATTTAGTATATTAATTTAATTTTTAATTAATTTAAGTGGTATAAATAGTATTTAAATGGTGAATAACAAATTTATAAAATGAGTTTTAAACTAATTAACTTAATAAATTTTGTTTAATTTAACAAAAAAATGAACAATAATTATACATATAATGAATAAAATATTTACTATATATAAATTTGTTATATTTAATAATATAATTTTATTAATTTAGGTGGATAATAACGATACATAATGGACATTTCTGTCCACCATGTGTCCATTATTTCTCCACTAAACTAAATTAGAGATTGATATGACAATTTTATAAAAATTCGGTACTGAACCCGCAATTTTGTTGGACATTAGATCTGTCCAATCTCTCTCATCGCCTTCAAAGTCCATGCGCAATCTCTCTCATCGTTGTCGAAGTCGTTGCCATGATCTTTCTCATCTCCGTCATCGATCTCGTGAACGTTGTCAAGAGGGAAAGAGTGGCGACGGCTAGGATGGCGGAGATGAGAGATCGTCTTCGACACTGTTGATCTCTCATCTCCGTGGTCACTCCATAACTCAGATCGTGGTAGAAAGAGGAGACTAGAGGAAGAGGTGGTGGTAGTGGTAACAGCAAAGACGAATGAAAAGAAGAAAGTGGAGACCAGAGGAAGAGGTGGTGGCAGCTTAGATGAAAGAAAATAAAAAAGAGGATACTAGAGGAGAAAGTGGTGGTAGCTGCGAAAAAGGGGAAGAAAGAGAAAAGAAAGGGTCAAAAAAACTTCACGATACAACATATTTAGGTGGCCATATGTGGAATTAGATTCACGGGATGCCGATTGGCTCCAATAAAATGGCGAAGGAGATACATTCGCAAACCAAAAAACTTCAGACCCCGACAGTGTAATTTTCTCAATTTGATATAGGAATTTGTAACCCATTTGCTGAGCCCAGCAGGGTAACCAACCTACAAAAGTCGCAACTTTTTCTGTCGGATTAAGAAGCTTTCATGGTGGAAACAAAACCACTAATACAGTCTTCGTAAAATTTAATCGTTGATTTATAATTGATGTGAGACTCATTAAACCTATCGCAATTTTCAAATTGTAATGCCTAGTAGAGGTTTAATAAGGCTTCTCGACACGGTGGAAGAGATTGAAACGGATTTCACAATTAAGCAAATAAATCTCATTTTATCAAGTATTGGATGAAATCTGCAAAATAGGCGCATCGTACGTGGGAACTTGGCTCTCAACTCAATGAGAATAGAAAGGAAGATGTCATTAAAACTTCGGAGCACAAAATTATGCGCAACTTAACAAAAGCATGCATCATAGACTTTTAAGGTTGTATTTACCTTAATGTATTGATTTTGGCTTTGTATATATACGTAGTTAGGGTCATTTTGGTAAGTAGAAGAAAGGATTTGTTTTTGTAATTTTTGGTAATTCCATGCTTCTCTGTCTAATGCTATCTGTTATCATTTAATTTCATCCACTCGTTTTGTGGCTATTGAGGATTGGTGTGCGCTTCAGTTTTTGTACAAATCATTGATCAACACCTTCAAAATTTGTCATTTTGTTATTTTATCGTGCTTTATCATTGATTATAGAGATATCTCTAACAATTCATACAACGTCTAGGGTTATCTTGTTTTGATGTTAGAAATTTGCAAAAGTCTTTTGTATTATCATTGCCTGCATAATTTCGTCGTGTTTTACACGATTACTCATGTATTTCTAACCCTAGCAGCACCACAATATACATCATTATATAGCACAATGTTGTGTCGTACAAGTAATTTCTCATAAACAGAACGTCCTATAACCCAATAAACAAAACGTCCTATGACCCAAATAAGGTTTTTAAAATGTTTTCTTCTATAAAATGCTTTGTTTTACGAAGAGTAATTACTCAAATAAGGTTTTTTTTTGTTATATAACCCAGTTATACCTGAAATTTTAGGTTAAATTTGGAATATGAAATGACAAAAATTAATTATTAATTTAATTTCCACTTCCAAACACTAACAATATGATACGAACAACTTGTATAACTATATTATTCTAAATGGAAAAAAAATTATGCGACCTGGATCTAGATGCATCAAAAAAGGGACACTTGGATTGCATGGCTCATTTCGATCATATAAAACTCATGTTTTGATTTTTGTCGATTATATATATATATAAAGGGTCTGAAAACTCTCAACACTTAAAAGTTAAATCTAAGGAGAAATTCCAACCGAAGGTGTATAAAAGTTAAATAACCCCTCTCTAATTAATAGCCTAATTGATTGTTGAATTAATTTATTTTGCGGGTTCAATAGGGGTTTATGATGATTATAGATGCTATATATTGATTTTAGTGCCTGATTGATGGTCTTACTCTTGCTACTTGAATTAAAAAGATAATACAATCTAATCATAGTTAATTAGAAGTAAATAGGTGTAGAATCAAAAGTCAGCCCGTGTTCTAAAAATTACTGGATTTTTTATAGTTCGAGTTAGAATCTGAAATTTTGTAGGAAGAAATATGTATGAATCTAATTTCTAAATCATGAAATGGTATGACTATGCTACCTCATTATTATAAGGTGCAACTTGGAGTTGGTGAAAAATTGTCCCAAATAGTGAGAATACATATATATATAAAATGTTGAATATACAACATGTTAAATTTAAATATTAAATACAAAATTCTTTTTTTAGAAGTCGGAAGGTAATCTAATTTATCAAAAAACTAGAATAAATAAAGACTTTGTCCTCCTAAACTAGATCACCATGAATAAAAGTTACACCGCATGAAACAAATCATTCATGATATTGCATTCTAGAGCCAACATTGCATTGTCTCTATGATAACTCTATCACGAACTATTTCCAAATTTCATCTAGTGTTCCAAGTCCGAAACAAATACAAAATCTCAGGGATGCTTTAGAATTAAAGGTGTCATTAGGGATATCATGGAGTAGTAATTAAGACGAAACAAGGTTCTGATATGATATCATGGAGTAGTAATTAAGACGAAACAAGGTTCTGATTGGATCGCCATCAACGTCGTTTGAATTCTTGCCCCCTTCATGGTCTACGTACGGATACTTGAGAAGTTAAAAGAACGCATTTTCTAGGCCAGAAGTCTCCGGTAAATCTAATAATCAAGCATGAATTATGAGCTAATTGAAAATTGAAATCATTAAAGTAAGATTTGCTTTCTATGTAATCACCATAAAAAATTACGGTCACGCATCAAAGCCGACAATAAATTGTACTTTTTTTATATTTTTTTATCACAGTATTCAAATTTAATTTTTTTTGTTAAAACAAATTTAATAAATAAATGCATAAAATTTATATATTTTTTACAAATCTATCTCTATTATTATATTGGCAGTCTTTTTTGCCAATCATCGTTAGATTTTTTGTTAAATATTGACGTTACAACAATAATTATGCACACGGTATTTGATATTAGAATCTATGTAAAAAATAATAATGAAATTACCAATAATAGAATTGTAAACAATCATAAACATTATAATTTACTAAATTTCAAACATTTTGCATCAATTTAAATATATTTTCTAAGGAAAAAATTATAATAAACCATGCAATAAACATGCGATGTTATAGGGACGGACATATCCACACTCTTGTTTCTTTCATGAACAATCAAGTTTTTTTTTCCTACTCTCGTAAGCTGAGTTTAATTCCCATTCAGAAAAGAAACAAATGAAGGCTAATTATGTCCAAACCTTAAATTATTCAATTTTGTGGATAAATTAAATTTAATTATTTAACTTTGTGCAACGAATCCCTTATATTATTTATGTATCATCAATTCTTATACTATTTAGTTTGTATTAATAAAATCTATTTATTTTGTATTTCATAACCTCCAACACTATTTATTTTAATATTTCATAGCCATTGAACTATTTGTGTTTTAATTTAGGCATGCGGATATAAAATACAAAAGGGGTTAATAACCGTGTATATTTGATATAGTTCGGAGTATTTCAAAGATTTGTTGATACAATAATCCCAATATCAATCTTTAGAAAAACATTTTTCCCATTTCCAGAGTGCTTAGACTTTGTAAAATATACTCTTGATTATAAGATTTGATACTGACAAAAATAGCAAACTGTGCATTTTCTTTCGAGGTCATCAAACAAAGCCTACCCTTATTCCCATCTACTAAATCAACATCTGATTGTTTTTATTACACAACAGCAACGCCAATGCTCAAATTACCATCCCAGAGTTAGCTTCTGTGTAAGACCCACGCGAGGTTGATATTTTACAAAACAGTGATTCGTATGTGTAGTGTATATTCATGCCTTAAATGCGGCTACACGTTCTCAAATGTAGGATTCACTGAGAACTGAGAAGAACACAAGTAAAGCCCAAATGTCCTCTACAATCAATCAGCACTTGTAGCCCTCAAAACCCAACTTTTGTCGTCATCATCGTGCCCATTTCAAGACCAAAAGAAAAAGAAAATGGCTTGGCTTTAGGTGATGCAGGCACCAGCCAAGCCGTGGCAACAGAAGAATCACGAAAACAGAGGAATCCGTAGTTTTGGATGGTAGTTTAATAAAAACCCTTAAAAAAAAATTAAAAAGAGGCTTCATTAAAAATTTATTAATAAATTAAAATAATTAAAATTTATATTAAATAATTTCAGTAATAATTAATAATTATAATTATTTAATTTATTATAAAATTAAATAATCAATTAAAATTAAGTAATTAATTAAAATTAAATAATTAATAATTAAATTAAATAACGATATTTAAAATTAAATAATTTTTAAAAATATAATTAAATAATTAACTCTTCAAATTAAGTAATTAAATTTAAAATTAAATAATTCAAATTTTTAATAAAGATTTATTTAGGAGCACTCGTTATCAACCGTAACATTAATGAAGTAATGGAGAGGTGACGATGAAACATGAAGTGGGTACGTATTACACTATTATAAGTAGCTTTGGTTTGTGTAAGAGCATCCTACTGTCACTCATGTATATATACTGTACATGACGCTATTACTGTCCTTTTCATGTAGTTTCTCGTAGTTACAAAATCCTCCTGTTAATAATTTTGTCTTTTTTGTGCAAAAACTGCGTGCAAGTGTTTATTTATGGTAAATTAAGTGATGAATTGTAAAAATAAATTCTACATTAATAGATTTTTAAGTTATACAGTGAAAATACTTCCTAAAATTATAATATAGTCAATAGTATCAGATATAAATGCAGGCTTGTTATCTAACGAAGACAAGATTCAATAAAATGTATTAGTAAATTGCACAGTAAATAAGTGGAAAAATAACACATTTTTTAAACTGAAATACGGTTGAATACTCTTGCACAAAGTAATAGAAAAAAATAAAGCAACAACTCAAGTATTGTTAAACCTAGTCTGTTTACCGATAATCATTATTTTTGAAAGAAAAATAGATCCGCCCATATCAGATCATGGATGGAACCCGAATCCAAATTAATTTGTATTAATTAGGAGATTATTAATTAATTAGATAACCGGTTTGATTTGGTATATATATATATATATATATATATATATAAAATAACTAAGCATTTTTTTTAAATTTATGACAAGTTGTTTCTTACTTGATTGACAAGTGATATAAAGTGTTTTATTTTTAATATCTTTAAAGAAAATGAATAATTCAATATATATATGTAAATGTTGGGAATTTTCAAAAGTTTCGATGAGTGATATTTTAATTGATTAACATACGACAACTTTTTTAAATATCTTCTCTCTTTTGATTTTTGTAATATACTATAAAAAAATTAAAATCAATAATTATATAACAAAAATAAATTAGTATATGTATCAATATATACATTTAAATCAATATATATTATTTCACATATAAATATAGTTATATAAATTTAACACTATGATAAAAAATTTGGTTCGTATTTTGATATATAAATTTATAGTTAGCAGGTGATTTAAAATCGCTAAACGAAATGTCAACGTATTAGACTTTTTGAAAATAGAGAATCAGTTATAAAAATTAATGGTGATTTGATACTTTCGATCAAATTATGATGATATTAGTTATATTGACTTAATTCAACGCATGCATATTCATTCATTTGATTAATATTATAATAGATGAATTAAGATCTTTTATTTTAATGAATCTATATACTACTCTAGGAAAAAAAGAAATAATATATTTATGTCATGAAAGAATTATGAATAAAATTATAAAATTTCATAATAATTTTAAATATTTAATACTTAGAATTTCTCTTCTGGTTTGCTAATATTTTGATTTTTCTCATTGAAATAACAATTTTAAAAATATTTATGAAACAAAAAATATATTATTTATTAATTTAGATAAAAATATTATAATTTACCATGCATAGCACGAGTATTGCGCTAGTATTAATTAAGGAAGGAAATCAAATTTAGAGTATATTCCTATTTACATAAGAAATCCTAATTAGGAATGGTCTCCTAATTAGTGTAGGAGAAACCCTAATTAGCCTACTATAAATAGAGGCTATATACGAAACTCTACGAGGTCGGTTGAACTCACATTGAGACACAAAACCCTCTCCCTCTCTCTCACAAAGTCGTTGGCCTCCTATCTTAGGAAGAAGAGATTTTTCTCTTCTTGCTTTGTGATACAAGATTCGTCTAGTGACATTTAGGTTGCGGATACACACCACGTGCTCGTCACCTTACCGTGATTTTTAGTACGTGGAGACTAACGTCGCCTTGCATCCTTTGCATTCTACAGATCCAAATTTCCGCTATGCATCAGTCAATGTAGGCTCGATTTCCTATGTAAATATATTGTATATAATTGTTGTAGAATTTTATCATTGGTATCAGAGCCAGGTTAGATTATTGATTTGTTCATAAGGCTGTGTTTTATTTGTAACCTTGCTATTGGACCTCACTATTTTACCAATAAAATTTGTTTTTCGTGTAAATAATTTATCTGCAATTGATTCGATTGTCTGAATAGGCTAGAACGAAGTTTGGAATTTTGTGATTCTGATTGTACCACTGTGTTTACAAAAAATTGTTTGACCTATCTGAAAAATTTGGTGGCTAAATTCCGTTAGGAAAGCAACGCGTGCTTACACATGCCCCCACAGATCTGGCTTGACAGCGCACCGTTTCTATTAATGGATGGAATAGGGCAACATGGCACCTCTTGATTGGGCCATGCAAGCAAGAGTTAACCACTCAGATTTTGCCACGTCACCACCAAGTCAGAATATACGTCATCATTATGATGACATGTGGCACCAGTCATTAAGGCCATGTGTATGCCATGTCATTAGTGTCAGCCACGTAGACCAATGATGAACCGACACGTGTCTTTCATTAACACGTGGCCCACCCAGTAGCTGACACGTGGCAGTAGCTTGCAGGTGGCGCGTGACTGCAAGTGTGCTTGTAAACGCGCGTGACCTCCCTTTATAGCAGTGCGTGAGGGCGTGTGACACCATCTCTGGTAGCCAAACTTTTACTGATAATTTTTTTGTAAAATTTTTCGATATCCAAAATCATTTTTCATTAATTATTCGTGTATTAATAAATTAAAATTGTGTTATTAAATGGGTTTTAATTGAATTTTAAACTTGGAAAGTTGTTGCTCTATTTATAAATAAGTTGTATAGATCATAAATATGTTTTATATATGTCTTGCATATTAATAAATATGTTTTATAAATATATAATGTTGCTTATTTATAAATGTCATTTATAAATAAGTGTGATGTCTTTAATGATTCAAATGCGCTTTTCTATCTAAGTTGTATCTGTAATTGTTAAAGAAATGACAAGGATGAAGAGAACACCTCGAGTGCCTCGCACCCTAAGGACAAGGAAGCATTACGAGACATGATGTGAAATCTTAAGAGCACCCATCTACCGATATATGTTCATCCAGATGATATCCTCAGCATCACTGATCACATTCTTGAAATGAATGGCCTAATACAAGAATGTATTTGGAATGGTGGGTTCTCTTGTGGAAGTGATGAGCAAAAAATGCTCAAAGTCTTGAGACTATCTCTAACTCACCCTAAGCTAAGGCGTTTAATGCCTATAGATTGGGATCTTAGTTATGAGAAACATTTGAGTTGTTCTTTACACTACTTGAGGATAGAGGAGTCTTACGTCCACGAGGAGATAATGACCTTGTCTTACACAGTGGTCGTAGGATTGGACACCCACTCATAGGAGAAGTCTCCTACTTCATTACTTATTGGATGGTTGAGCAACTTGAAGACAATTTTCCTAAGAGGAGTGTTTGGCTCACCAACAATGATGATTAGTTCATAGGACATTTTGGTTTTATGAAATAAGGCTTAGAAGCCGTTTCTTAGTTCTTAGCTTAATGTTTTGGACAAGTCGAATCAATGTTACAAATTAGTTTTGTGGTTTTTGATTTGTATTATACTCAAATCATTAGGATTGTTTAGTTCCATATGTTCTTTAATAAAGATAAGTTCTATTTATTATTAATTGTAATTTGTTTGCTTAATTATTGCAAGTTTATGTGATTAAATGTTGCATATCAATTATTGTTGCTACAATTAAGATGTGTTAATAAATGCTCAATATTATTGAACATAGATGTTAAGTCTAGAACTAAACAATCTTGACAATTTGCTATCCATAAATTGACTATAGCTAGATTAATTACCATATGGAGATGGTGACATAGTACTTTAAGTGCTTGTTCGATTTGGAACTTGATAAGAGGTCTAGATTGAACAAATTTATTAGGTAGTAAATTGAGTGTATTGTTATATCTCCTATACGTTAAGTGCAACTAAGGAACTTAATTTTAGGTTGTGAAAATGGTTACTGCATCAAAATTCATTGTTGTTGAACTCAACAAAGATCTTAAGCTGAATGGTGACAACTACGAGATATGGAGCATGAAAATCCATTATGTTCTCAAAAAGCAAGACGCTCAAGATGCCCTGGTGACAATTGTTGTTGAACCAGAAGATGGCACCACCGCTCAACACAGGCGTGACAAAGACGCCTACCTGGCCTGGAAGAAAAAGAACTCAACTGCTCTCATCATATTGCTGAGTGCTATGGAGGATAATATCACTAAGCAATTCCGCAAGTATCAAAATGCCAAGGATCTGTGGGATGCCTTGAAAGAAAAATTTGGTGGAGTGTCGTTGACCAAACTTCACTATTTAACCATTAAGTTTGATACTTATCAAAAGCGCCTGATCACACCATGAAGAAACATCTCCAAGAGATGGCCAAAATGATCGGTGAGCTAAGTGATGCAGGTTATAAGTTGACTGAAGAGCAAAAGGTTCAAGCAGTTATTCGCTCTTTACCTCAAAGTTGGGAGCATATAAGGATGCACTTAACTCATGCCCGAGACATCAAGTCATTTGATGAAGTTGTTCGTCATTTAAAGCTTGAAGATGACCGTCTTGCGTCGATTAAGGCAAATGTCGAGGTCAACTTGGCGTTCGAATAAGAATTCGAAGAAAAGAAAGTATAAATCTTTCAAGTCTGAGGGCAAGGGTGGAGGGAAAAATACTAAGTCGTCTAGTCAAAAGGACAAAAAGGCCAAGAGAAAGATGAACATTTCTAAGCTGAAAATGTTACAACTATAGACAGAAAGGGCATTTTGCAAAAAATTGCAAAATTCCTCCAAATGTACAACATAATGACTTGTGTAATAGTTATGTAAATGTATCTGGTTTAGTATTCCTGATTGAGTTGCACCATCTGTGGGTAAATGATTCAGGAGCCATAAACCATATGACGAAGGCAAAGGAAGCCTTCATCCAGTTCTGATGAGTTCCTGGGCGAACGAGATGGATATACATGGGTAACAACACCAAAAAGAGAAAGTTGAAGGGATAGACACTTGTAAATTAAATTTACAAAGCGGTCGATCTCTCATCTTAGAAGATGTCCTTTACACTCTTGCAATTAGAAGGAACTTGATTTATGTCCCGCAATTGATGAAAGCTAGCTTTAGGATGTCTTTTGAGAATAATGGTTTTAGTCTTTATCTGAACAATGCCCATTATGGTTCTAGTTACATTTTGAATGGTTTTGTGGTTTTGGATGTGGATCCTAACAATTTTAATGAACCTAGTTTTTCTTATCTTGCTTCTATTTCTTCTAATAAAATTGAAGAAAATGCAAAGTTATGGCATGGGAGACTTAGCCACATTAGGCAAGGACGATTAGTTCAACTAGCCAAGACAGGTTTCCTAGGCAATGTAACAAGTGTTGAATTGCCTACATGTGAATGTTGTCTTCAAGGAAAGCTAGTTAGAAAACCATTTGGCAAAGCAACTAGGGCCAAATATCCATTATAGTTAATCCATTATGATATATGTGGGCCAATGACTGTTAGGGCTAGTCATGGTGCTCATTATTTCATCACATTTACTGATGATTGTACTAGGTATGGTTACATATACTTGATTTTCCATAAATCAGAAGCATTAGATTGTTTCAAAAGATTTATAAATCTAGTTGAAAATCAACTAGATAGTAAGATCAAGGCTTTAAGAACCGATCGAGGTCGATAATACCTCTTGGAAGAATTCAAAGTATTGTGTGATAAAAAGGGAATAGAACATCAGTTGTCAATTCCCATAACTCCACAACAAATGGAGTGGCAGAAAGAAGAAATCGTACTCTTCTTGACATAGTTAGGTCTATGATGGCGGAAGCAAATTTGCCAATTTCCTTTTGGGGAGATGTATTGCTCACTGCTGCCTATGTACTTAACAGAGTACCAACCAAATAAGTGATGTCGACACCATATGAGTTGTGGACTGGACACAAGCCCGCGTTAGTTCACTTAAGACCATGGGGTTGTGCTGCTTTTGCACATGACACCTCAAGCAAGCATGGGAAGCTTAACCCAAGAGCTCGTAAGGTAATGTTTGTGAGATATTTTAAACACTCTAAAGGATATGTTCTAACAGGAGAGCACAAGAACGGTACAGTTACCGAATATAAGTCTAGGGATGTAGCATTCCTAGAAAATGAATTCCCTAAGTTAGGAGAAGTGGATAAGAATTTCACTTTAGACGAGATTCAGGAACCAAATTTGTCAGGATCACTCAATCTGAGTAGGAGAAATGAGGTCGAGAATGGAACTCAACCTCCGACGATTGCGGATAATCCCAATCCTGTCCTCAATTTGAGTGGGAGTGGGGTTCCTAGTTCCAGTGGGAGTGTGGAATTTCATCCAAGTGGGAGTACAAATCCAAGCCTTGATGAATATATGTGTTATGTTTATCAAGAAGCAAAACCACCTCATAGATCTAAAAGATGTCAAATGTTGCGACGAAGTTTTTCATTAGAAGAACCGAGCGAAGCTCTTTTAGCTTCACCCCAATTCGAGGACAAACCTAAAAATATGGAAGAGGTTAACTAGTTACCAGCAAATGAATAATGGATAAAATCAATGGAAGAAGAAATGGCGTCAACGAAGGCCAACCAAATTTGGGAATTGGTTGGTCTTCCCCAAGGTCGAAAGGCTATCGGTAATAAGTGGGTACATGTAATGAAGCGATCTGCTGATGGAAATCCCAAACAACGAAAGAGTCAGCTAGTCGCTAAGGGGTTGACACAGATAGAAGGCATCGATTACGATGAGACCTTCTCACCTGTGGTAAGATTCGAGTCTATAAGATTAATACTTGCCTTAGTCGCTTGTTTAGACCTTGAGCTACATCAGATGGATGTGACGACTGCATTCCTTAATGGGGAATTGGATGAATAAATATATATGATTCAACCTAAAGGTTTCATAGTCCCTGGCAGTGGACATAAGGTTTGCCGATTGAAGAAATCAATATATGGCCTAAAACCATCTGCTAGACAATGGAAGCGATAATCTCGTATGATTTCAAAGTAATCGACGAGGACCATTGCATGTACATTAAACGTGAGAACAATAAGTTCGTCGTCCTAACCTTGTATGTTGATGACATACTATTGGCGAGGAATGATCTCTCTTTCATAAAAAGGGGTAAGACTTGGTTGTCGACTAGCTTTGTGATGAAAGACATGGGAGAAGTAGAATACATTCTCGGGGTTAAGATCATGAGAGATCGGTCAAGGAAGTTATTAGCTCTCTCTCAAGAGACCTATATTAACAAGATCCTTGAACGATTCAATATGTTAGGCTGCAACCCAATAAATACTCAAATTGCCAAATGAGAGTCTCTTAGCAAAAGTATGTGCCCAAGTAAGCCAGAAGACATTGAACGAATGAAGAGAGTCTCATACAAGAGTGTTATAGGTTGCATCATATATTCAATGTTGTGTACAAGGCCAGATATCAATTTTGCTATTAGTTTAGCAAGTTGATATCAATCCAACCTGGGAAAAGCAGTGAAAAGAATATTAAGGTATTTGAAGAAAACTGCAAGCTATGCATTGTGTTATCAAGGAGACGACCTTCGACTAAAAGGATACACAGATGTCGATTTAGGCAGTGACGTGGAAGATAGAAAATCCACATCTGGATATGTCTTCTTACTAGAAAATGGAGTCATTTCTTGGGGAAGCAAGAAACAGACATGTGTAGCACTATCTACCATGGAAACTGAGCACGTAGCTTCTTTAGTCACTATGTAAGAAGCCATGTGGCTAAAAAGATTTTATAAAAACCTTGGACTGACCGCCTTACAACAGCCCATAACTGTCTACAGTGATAATAAGGCAGCGATGGCTTACTCCAAAAATCCTATAATCTATAGGAAAAGTAAGCACACCGATATTAAGTACTATTTTGTTAAGAATTTAGTTGCATAAGGAGAAGTGATTATGGAGCATGTTCTTAGCCTTGAGATGATAACAGACTCACTTACAAAGCCAATAGCAAGAGAGGTGTTCGAAGAACACTTAGAATCTCTAAGTATACGAAAGTTAAAGGAACATTAGCTCATTAAATGTAATATTAAACTCCGTTGTCAAAGATTTACATTTAGACCATGTATGGTTGATTTTGCTTGAGTAATAAAATCATCATTTTATAATCATTTTTAGCAATACACGACAACAAACAATATATATTGATGTTTGCTAAGACTATTGAATGTAGTAGAGCATATTGGATGGAGAAGTGGCCCACTCACATGGGTTTTTACCTTGGGTTTAATAATTTGTTAGTTAAATGCCAAGATGAGGCAGATTTTGAACATAAAAATGTGTTTGTGAGAGCAAGGTTCATAATCATGAATGTCACCTTGCAATAGTTGCAAGATGAAGTCATATGGTTAATTAGATATGCCATGAACAAGAGTTTTATGATTGATTACTCAGTAATCAAATGCCTTGCCTAAGTTGGCATAGCATAGGTCCATCTTAAACCCAAACCTAGTCCTTTGAGGTCAATTGGACTAAGGTAGAATGCTTGAGTACGCTTTGACAGAAGCCTCTGCGTGGTGTTAAACAAACATGCGCTTCTTGAAAAGGATAGAGCACCACGACACATATTGATACCATGTGTGTAAGACGACCAAGGGATGAGAAATTTCCTATAAAGATCATCTCAATTTCTCTTGTGTGGGACCCTGCAGTAAACAAGAGTTTTTCTATAGTACCTACCCTCAGAACTCCTATCACATACATGAAGTATGAGTTAACGTGTTTGACTTAGTGTGTTTCCGAAGATTCATGCTTGATTCGGCTAGATGGGGCATACTAAATAAACACATTAATACATGATGGATCATATCGTGTAAGAGAGGAAAACTACCTTCTTAACACATTCACAAAGTTTCACCATTTACTAGGCGCCTGTTATTGTCTCTACATGAAACATAATAAGTAAACGTGAATTAAACTTTCTAGAGATCAATAAGTGCGAAAGCGACAATTAAGGAAAGTGGACTAAAGTAAATAATAAAAAAGGCATATTATAATGCAAAGCTTATGAGTGAAAGCTTTGAACAAAATAGGAGCAAGTTTTAGGAATTGTTGTACATCTTTAACCAATGTACAACTCTGTAAGCTCTCGTCGTATGCCGTTCGGGCTACCTACTTTTCCGTATGACAAAATCGAATCTTAAATCTATGAATAAGTATTCATAGAAACAACATGAGGGATAAACCCGTCACGTACGAGTGTGAGATGAAAGAAAAATTGGTTCGCCCATACTGGGTCATAGGTGGAACCCAAATCCAAATTGATCAATATTAATTAGGGCGGTTATTAATTGGTTAGATAACCGATTTGATTGGGCTTAATATAAACTTCCTATATAGAAGAAATTCCTATTTAGTTAGGAATATTAATTAAGGAAGAAAATCCTATTTAGAGTATATTCCTATTTATATAGGAAATCCTAATTAGGAAGGGTCTCCTAATTAGTGTAGGAGAAACCCTAATTAGCCTACTATAAATAAAGGCTATATACAAAACCCTACGAGATCGGTGGCACTCACATTGAGACACAAAACCCTCTCCCTCTCTCACAAAGTCATCGGCCTCCTTTCTTAAGAAGAAGAGATTTTTCTCTTCTTGTTTGTGATACAAGATTCGTTTAGTGGCATTTAGGTTGCGGATACACACCACGTGCTCATCGCCTCACCGTGATTTGTAGTATGTGGAGACTAGCATCGCCTTGCATCTTTTGCATTCTACAGATCCAGATTTCCACTGTGCATCAATCAAGGTAGGCTCGATTCCCTATATAAATATATTGTATATAATTGTTGTAGAATGCTTTCACATATGAGCGGGTAATATGTTATATTTTTCTTAGTTTATTTCTCTGTTTTTTTTAAATTAAGATTTTAATGAATTAATAAACCTAATTGGTACTAGAGTCAACTGCATTGAGAGAAATCATAGTTTCCCTCCCTACTGGAACTGGAAGCAAATAAAGACTTATCAAAAATAGATTTTAATTAATGAAAGTAATACACTTTAATTGATTTTTAAGTTGCTCCCATTTGGTGGGTCTAGCGGTAATTAACTAATATTTACAGCTGGACGTTCCAGGTTCAATCATTGGGGAGGTAAAAGGGAAAATAAAACTGCTTCGGACTTTAGTCCACCCCCTACCTTTTTAAAAAAATTGATTTTTAAGTTAATGAACGCTTAATCAATAATCACTTGTAACAAGACATCAAAGTAGATAGTTGAAATTAGTAGGTCAAACTAATTGTTATGTAGACATGTAATTGTTGTACAAAACCACACTAAATACGTGTTGTAGGTTATAAAATTTTGTAACCATAAAGACTTAACTATCCACATAATCCAAATTTGAACTTTCGAGTTTAATGGTTAGAGATTTAATAATTTTCAAATGTTAATTAGTTGTTAGAGGCCAAGTCATGAACTAGATGATTATTCAATTGTTACCCGTATTTAATAAGATGGACATGTAACACACAAGGACAACGTTGTCGTTTAGGAAAACGGAACGATGTCAAATTCTTCTTTCTCTTTCATAGACAAGAAGTAAAGGGAGACATGACCCAATTGGCAACAAGAGTGAAGGGATAATAAGAAGATGTCCTCAAGGACGTCTCATTACGAGCCAATGACAACACCTTCGAAGAATTTACAAAGAGGTGAGAAAACGTCTTTAAGGACGCCTCACAAAAATAGCACAGGAAGACCTTAGTCTTTGTAAGGAGCCTCAAGAAAAGTCTGAGATCTAATTATAGTCAAAGTGGACTAAGTAGGTATTACGGTAAAGAACATCAAATACTAAGCCTAGGGCACTAATTCGATGACAATGATTGAGACGAGTCGTGTCTGGAATGTAGCTCGGGCTTGACAATTAAGAACTCAAGTTAGCTAGCTGACTTACATGGGAGTCCGAACAACATGGCAGGATGCACCTCAACGTGGAAGTTACGAGACACTTGAATGGCGTGGAGTGTAAGGAGCGAAAAGTAGAAAAAACTACCACCAAAGTAATTTCTCCACCTCATTACAAATTGAAAGTCAGGAAACATAGCAAAGGATTCCACTCTAAACATTCTACTTGTTATTACTGTCAATTTGCTTGTCTTGTCTTTTGCACTTTGCTTTCAATTAGTCATAGCTCTAGAAGTTATTTTCATCACTAAGATTAAGTTAAATGTTTCCATGTTGCACGGTGAGTCTTAAGTCCTCCCATGTTTCTAGTGAAAACTTTTGATATCTTTCTCAATTATTGCAGTTATTATATACTCGATTTAGTTCAACTGTTTGCGAGTTTTGTGATGATTTGCTTTCCCATACTTTGGATGTAAGCATGTAAACTTATTTTGGACTTTCACGTTTTTTCTTCAAATCATTGTTTTATCGTTTATTTACATTTTTCGTATTAAATCTTAGGTTGTTAGGTATCACTGAACCTCTTGCATGTGTTACACAATCGGGAATCTAACGTTTTCTTCTCGAGTTAATTGTACTCAAGCGCATTTCACGAAAATCCCCATTAATGATTAATTGTTAATACTAGTAGTCATTGTAGATCTATAAATAACAACGAAGGCATATAAAAGTTGTTAGGTTAAGTTTTTTTGTATTAAATTATTATTTTTTATTCTTTATAATATTATGATATTACGTTATTAAATAATTAGTGACACATAATTGTATTACTATTATTATTAACTTTCACATTTTATTAATTTTTACATTTTTCTTTTCTATTCATTTATTTTCTATTATGCAACTATTGAAATTTAACTTAATTATTGAATATTGATATTAATAGTTATAATTTATTTTAAAAAAAATACTTTTTGTTCATTATATTAATTATTTTATTAGTAATATCTATCATTTATCTTTTTATCTCTTCGCATTTCCAAGTCTTATTGAATTTTTGAAATTTTACCCATAAAATAAAAAATATATACATTTTATATTTTTATTCATTCATTAATTTTGTACCTCTTCCATTATTTCTGGTTTTAGAAAAAAATAGTAAATATATTAAACATGTCATATTACCAGCTATATCTTTCCGATATAAGATTCTCTTTCCATACACTACTGTTTTTTTTTTAAAGAATCTTTGTTGTTGCTTGCAACTCCCTCACTACTTTTTTTTTTTATTTATGATTTCTCAATTGATAAATTCTCTTCTATCATATCTTGCTGTAAGGAGAATATGTTAGAAAATACTGGCAATTGAGGCGTGTAAAACACTGTCTTTAAAGTGTTTTATTGCTTCCACTAGAATCTACAAATTGGGAATTCCGCAATACACTTTCAAGATTACTCAATGCCCCAAGTGAAAATGTTACAGACATTTCACTTTTGTTGAGAATTTCTTCATTTAAACACGTTGGAAACCATTTGTAAACCATTTGAAAACAAAAAGACACACCTTTTGGGCATAACCGAAAATAGGGACCAATCAGATAACTACCAAGTGCCAATCTTTGAATTTAAATAAATCATTTAAAGTCCAACCCATTATTCCACTTCAACCCAATTTATGAAATTAGTTGGATGCCACCATATAAATTAACAAACATACTTATTTCTTTCAAATGTGGGACAAACTCACACAAACTACACTTACAATATATCCGTCAATTTAATTAGGTTAGTCTAAAAAATAAGTGATACTATCTACTCTCAATCCTGCAAGTGATGCCCCTGCACTTCGGCTAATTAATATAGTATAGAAGACAATGCACAAGTCCGATGAAAGTATTTGGTACCTATTAAAAAAAAATTAAAGTGTTTGGTAATAAATGTACGAAAAACATATGCATTTATTATATCAAATGGTCCACCTGTTGATATTGTACACCCAAGTCATCTAAAATATCTATTCTATTGCATACAACTAGGCAAATT
>CAODLS013835445.1:0-35969 GCA_948243855.1 Flueggea neowawraea
CAAATAAAAGTTGTTCATATTACATATTAATAAATTAAAAGTAGAATAAGAATACATAATATTTAGTGAATATTTCTTTTTATATATGAACCTTTGTACACCTTAATATGCACTAAATGTTGTATTATATTGTACAAATTTTTTCATATAGGATTGCAATTCATAAGAACTATATTAGTGAATAATTTTTCACTATTTGAATTTTTCAAATTATATGTGCTAAATAAATTATTAAATTATAAAACTTGAAATTACTTACATATAATACAATATAACAAATAAAATTTGTTCATGTTACATTATATATTTATAATATAAAAGTATAATAAAAGAAATATAATATTCAATATATATAAGTAAGTACATTCTTATATAAATGAGCCTCAATTTGAGCTTCTACACGAGTCTTAATCGAGTATGTTTACGAGTTTACTTATCAAGCATGTTCATAAACACATAAACCAGCCTATTCACGAGCTACATATTAGAGCATGTTCACGAGTTATATATTTGAGTCTGTTCACGACCTTTTTGAGCCGAGCTTTTACCTGTTCAAGCTCAACTCATTTATTAAACGAGCTTAATTTTTTATTCACAAACATACTCATTTGTTAAAAAGCCGAGCTTGAACGAGTTTTTCCCGAGCCAAGCTCCGAGCTGTTCGTTTACACTCCTACCACTTACGGTGATATGTTGGATCTTGTACTTTTGTCATGTTTAGCCCATATCTTCTGCCTTGGGGCTTTTTGTTTTTAAACCAGTTGGTCTTGTAGAGTAGTATAGAACTTTACTCTTTCTGTTATTACAAGCAAAAATTATTAACTCACAAAAATTATATAATAAAAATTATTTTTCCCAAAATAATTTTACTTTCCAAAAACACAAAAAATGTTTTTTTTTTCAAATTTTATATAGCTTTTAGAAAAGGTCTTTTAACTTATTTTTGAATTTTCCATCTCTCATAAACTTAGAAAACATGAACTTTATTTGGTTTAATTTAATTTATCTAAAATAATTCTTAAATCACTTGGATGTTATATAGACTTTTGGTCCTTATAACTAAATAAGAAGCATATAAATCATGAAATCAACTCCAAACTTAACAACTTAGCAGAATTAAAATCCAAACTTCACAGATCAATATATAAACAATATCAACCATATTCGTCAACTAGTTCGCAATAGAAGGTTAGCATTGGAAAGAATTCTAAAGAACTTAGAAAATCATCTGCCATCACCTAATGGTAATACCACATGATCTCTGATGCTATCGTACCCGCTTGAAGTGGAGCCTTCGCTGAGACCATTATTTTCCTGATGAATGTCCATAAGCAAGTACTCTGTTTCATCCGAATTGGATTGATGCCACGGATGTTTATCCATCAATATCAAGTAAACAATAGAGCTCCAACAGTTTCCGTAGCAATCCGCTGACGAATCTCATGTAAACAAATAGATCGATGATTAGTTAGAATGAAATGTAACAGATCTGCTGTATGAATAACCATCTACATCATCATAGACTGTTAAAAATTAATGGCTTGAAGTCGGATGGCAAATTGGGATCGCTACCCATATAAGCCATGGTTGAAAATGAAGCAACTTCCCAGTCCCCTGAAGATTCATATCTAACTTTATCATCTTTTTCACATTTATTGTTGATAAAATCTCCCTGCGACCCTCTTATCCCTTGCAACTCCACAACAACTTCTCTCGTTGTAGGTTTCTTCTTCCCTGTCATATTCAAGCATCTTTTAGCAAGTTCCGCGATTTGCCACAAGTTATAATTGTGGAGCTTCATTCACCACACGAATGTCAACAATTTCAAATAAACGATCATCCTCCAATGCAAGTAGAAAAAGATTAGCCAAACTTGTCTCATCTTTGGATCTTCCAAAAGATACTGGTTTTTGACCTGTTATTAGCTCAACTAGGACAACTCCAAAGCTATAAACATCACTTTTATCGGTAAACTGACTAGACGTAAAATACTCGGGATCTAGGTAGCCAAGCATTCCCAGTACTTTAGGTGTCGTCAAATGTGTTTGATCCAAATCAATTGATCTTGAAATTCCAAAATCAGCAACCTTGGCTCTATATCTATCATCCAAGAGTATATTTGCGGATTTGATGTCGCAATGATAAATAGGATTGGAGGCTTCTGAGTGTAAATAAGATAATGCATCTGCAACTTCTACAGCAATCCTCAAACGCATGCCCCATGTCATTAAAAGCTCTTCGTTTTGGTAATGTAGGTGATAGGGGAGCATTCCGTTAGGAATGAATTCGTAGACCAACATTGGGACTTCTGTCTTCAAACAACATCCCAATAACTTAACCACATTTCTATGGTTAATTTGTTGTAAAACCACCAATTCATTAATGAACTGGTCAAGTTGGCTTTCATCTATCAGTTTGGACTTTTTAATGGCTACTATTGTTCCATCCTTTAACATTCCTTTATAAACAGTACCTCGGCCTCCTCGACCAAGTATTCGATTCTCATTGTAATTGTCAGTAGCTCTTTCCACTTCTTTTGAAGTAAAAATTTTTGTAGCCAGTTTAACTCCATCACCTGAGGAAACTTGCTCCAGTAACAAGCCTCCATTCCTTTTGAAGAACTCTTCCTTGAGCTTTTTTGCCCTCCTTCTTCTTACTACTTTGCGCAACCACCAAACTATTGCAACTAAAGATGGTATTCCCAGGCCAGTGCTGCAACCTGCACAATTCAGGAAGTTAAATTGCTTCATGAGACACAAGCAATTTCAAATTAATCCGAGAATTGTGTATCGTTCATATTTTTCAATTACAATACGTACAGTTCTTTTAGGCCATTTGTTTTCTCTAAAAATTATGGATTGGAAGTATATATGTTATACATATGCAAATTATTTCATTCAATCAGACTCTAAATCAATATTTGTAAATTTTTTCTTTTGATAGAAACAACCAAATTCTCTAGTTTTTCAACTCAACTAGGTTGACATAGAGCACAAGTGGCATTACTTTCTGTTAACTATGTTAGGCCGACTGACCAAGAGAATATAGCAAAGCTGTTATTGCCAAATACCAAAGCTGTCTTTATATAAGAGCGTCATGATACTGTCAGGAAAGTAAGAGAACATATAAGAACTTAAGAAAAATTGTAAACCTTTCCTACCTAACAGCTAACCATTCAGCAAAAGTAAGGTAAACTTTTATCGGTATAACGAAGTGTCAAAGATACGAGAGTAACAGAAAACAATGAATTACATAGGAGTGAATTTCTAGTAAGGTTAAAGCTTAAAAGCGAAATGTAGAAGTATTTGACAAAAATGACTTACTTGAAAAGATAAGAATAATGGAAAAAATATATAGTGCACATCCTTCTCCATCTTTTCTTCCATCTCCACGGTGCCATTTTGGACAGGAACATGTATAATTTCCATCTAAATTTATACAACCGTGTGCACAGTTACTTGAAGTCTTATTCTTGTATTCATCAATATCTATAAATCAATGTCAGAAAAAAAGAACACATCACAGTATGCTTGGATTCAAGGATCTCTCCTGTTAAGAATTAACGTATGTATTTCAATTCAATAAAAGCGATTGAATGTGCAAAGAAATTAAATGATACCATGACATCCGATGTATGGATTCCCCTCATAACCTTCCTCGCATCTGCAACGAAATCCCAGAACATTGGCTGGCTTATAGCTCGTGGCAAGATCACTGCAAGCTCGAGCAATACTTGTATTTTTCTCATCGACTGACCAATCAAGTACAACTGGAAACATTGCATCCGTTGGTATATTTTTAAGATGCTCACGATAGAATTTGTATTTACTTTCATCCACAATGAAGACATAAGTACAAGGACTGAATCGGACACAAATGTAAAGTTGTTGAAGCTGAATGCAGCCACACTTATGTGAAGAAGTCCATCAGGAATCTCAACCTGACAGCAACCCGTGCCAGAACAAGATTGTTCATCCACATACTCACTTAGTTCGCAAGCAGACATGCATCCAGCTCCACGCAGATAAGTTTTATTGTTTGTTATAGATCCTAAGCCTCGGAGATTTGCAAAGCTGTCGCAGCCAACGACAGTCAGCTTATTTTTTGACCTGGGGACGCTGAACTTTTCCAAATTCAACAGCATATACCAGTGTAGATCAGGCTACGGGTCTCAATATGTTCAACTGGCCATCAACACTGATTTCAGTAACCTTAAAAGCGGATTTCTGTAAAAAGGGTTTTGGTGGGTTGTAAGAATAGTTGCAAGTGATGAGAAAATCTGGGTTTAGGTTACAACCCTCACCAACACCAAATGGATGCGCAGTAGCTGAAAACAGGACTGCAACTAGGATAAAATGCCAATGCCAACACATTAATGCATGCAGACCCATCCTGCTAATCTATCAAAAAATATACACTCTGCTTCTTTTCTTTTCTTTTCTTTTAACAACTTATATTATTTTTTCGGTCTCAACTCCAACTTGGTTGTGGGTTCTAGTTGAGGTCGTCGGATTACATTTTCTTTATATAGTCAAGAATACAATTATCACCAAATTTATTAATGTTTGATTCAGTAAACTATGGGCATCTTTCTGAGCATTTTATAATTTATCTTGTTTGTTTGTATTTTATATTACTTGTGTTCTTGTCTCAAATCTAGAGCAACAATAATGAAGAAAAACTCGAACACTTGGGAATTATGAACGTTGCCTTGAGACCTGAAAATACAAAACATAATGAGGTCGGGACGCTCCAAGGGGGTCTCTGACGCTCAAATCAATAGAGAATTCGGCAGAGTAATATTGTGCATAGTGAGCAGAGCATACCTTGAGAAGTGTTCTTCATGTGTATTTATAGAGTGATAAATTGGTGAATTAATTTCTCGTAACATCCTCTCTTAATGATGTGTGGTTAATACTAAATGTAACATTTGCCGTTACACTCTTAGCATGAAACGTATTTTAATGGGCCTTTATTCATATACCATATCAATTGCTCTCCACTCTTATTTTCGGGTCTTTCGGAAATAAGAGTAGAATATGAGGGCTTTTCTGAATTTATTCTTCAATCAGGGAGTGCTTCACAAATTGTGTGGATGTATAGGTCCTCGTACTGATATTTGCCGTTGCACCAACCTTGACTGTCTCTCATGAATTTTCCCTCCTGATTTGAATTCTCGGATTGTGATTTGATTTAGTCTCTTCAATTTCTTTCCAAATTAGAGCTATTCAATTCCAACTAAATTATTCCTCATTTGTTGCCATCGATTTTCCTTGATTTATTCTTGACTCTAATATGCTCCTTCTCCTGATTCTGATCCTAATTTTCCTACCTTCCTTTTTTCTTTATTGTTTTGAAACTAGAATTCATGCGTTTAACTCCTTGATTGCATGTTTGTTTTTTGCTACCCTTTAATCGACAAATTTCCACGGTTTTCTCGTTTTGTTGCTTGATTTTCTCCGTCTCTGTTTCTTTTTCATAGCTTTCCAGAATATCTTTTTTCCATTTTGATTTGATTGTTTGCCTTATTTGTTCCAAGCTTCCCAGATTTGTTCTTGCCTTGATTCACTTCATGTTTTCACATTAGAGATTTGACCCTCTTATTTTCGTTCACCTATCAGACTTTCTTCTCAAATTTATGCCAATTTCAAATATTTTCGACTTTTGCTTGCAAAAGCTCTCTATAGCCCTGCTAATAACTGTACTCAATCAATTTTTGCACAACTGATTTTGCTTCCTTCCTGATCAGACCGAATTTTTAAAAAAATTTAATTGCTCTTTCTATCCTTCTTTCATCGAAACCAATCTGCTGCTTATTTTGGCTTTAATTCCAAAATTGATTTTTCTGTGATTCCACAATGCCCTTCTCTAATAGGAATTTTCACTTGAATCAAGCCCTCCAAATTCTATTTTTTCTTCCCACTAATTTCAGATTTGATTTTTACCAAAACCAACATAACTGTGGCCTTCCCTAGCCTTTTTTGTTACACACACCAACCGTCTCTCTTTTTTCTTTCTTGCTCTCTTCGATCAATTTTTCCTGTTTTCTTCCTACTGAGGTTCGGTCTTGTCTCTTCTCCATATTTTCTTATTGTTTCTTCCTTGGCGGCACAGCTCCTTGCATCAAAGAGAAGCATGCATGCATGCACAACTCATTAAAAATGACTGACATTGTTCGTTCTTCTCCATGCTCATTATAGGATCATCCATGAAAGTATCTATTTCAATTTGTTGCCTTGTTTTTACTCTTATTCTTTTTTTGTTGTCTGGCGCAGGTTCTTGCTGACGAGGCAATGATGATTGTAGCGGCTTAGGTGTAGTATGTTGGCGACATCTAGATCTGTGGGGGTGACTGGTACCTGGTGGAGGACTAAAAATAATAAAACGGATTTTGACCCCCAATTGGAGTTTTTCTTCCTTTTATTATTCTTGGATTTTTTTTGTTCATGTATTCATTTCCTTTTGGTGTAGTAGCTTAAGGCAAGTCTCCAAACGACAATCCATTCATGACACCAGTCGATAAGCCATTTGCAACACTAGACCTGTTGACAAGTCGTTAGTGGAGTGAACTTCGTGTTATATGTCTTTCCGCGGCTCGTAGTTCATGGCCCATGGCTCGTGGTTCGCGCTCAGGCTCGCGGTTCGTTGTTTGTGGCCTGTGACTCGTGGTTCGCAGCTCCAGACGACAAGCCATTGGTGATGTTCAAGAGTCAACGTGTGACGTGTTGTTCGAGGTGTTCAAGAGCTGACACTCCGTTCGAGATGTTCCAGAGGCGAGATGTCGTTTGAGAGGTTCCAGAGGACTTGTCGTTGCTGTTGTGAAGCAAACCACTTGTCGTTGATGCTGTAGACCAGACCACTGCCGCTATTGTTGTGGACCAGACCACTTTCCGTTTCTTGGAGGATTCATTACCCCAGTACGACTTGGGTGTTCAGAACCACCTCTTGGAGGACTTCATCCCCACTACCATGTGGACGTTCAAGAGCCGCTTCTTGGAGGACTTCACCCCTACTACTACGTAGGCGTTTAAGAGTCGTTTCTAGAAGGATTTTACTCGCACTAACATGTGGGTGTTCATGACTTCATCACTCCACCATCATATGGGTGTTCATGACTTCATCACCCCCTCATCATGTAGGTGTTAACAACTTCATATCGCCACCATCATGTGGGTGTTCAGGAATTCATCACCCCCACCATCATATGGTTCGTGATCTCCACTCCACCTCGTGAAGTTCATCATCTCTTCGTGGAGTTTACCTTCTTATGAGGTTCAACATCTGAACCCCACATTGCTGAGTTCACCATCTCCTCATGGAGTTCACAACTCGATCCCACCTTGTGGAGTTCGACATATCGGGTCTAGCATCTCGACCCAACCTTACAGAGTTCGTTGTCTACTTCACCTCGTGAAGTTTGTCGTCTCCACTTCATTCCATGAAGTTCGTCATCGCTTCATGGAATCCACCACTTCGTGGAGTTTACCACTATGTGGAGTTTATCATCTCAACCCACCTCATCGAGTTCTTCATCCTACCATGCTGGTATTTAGGGATTTTCCACTAGGTGATCGTGATGAGGACCAAGCTTTTGCAAGGATCAATTGTTTTATTTGCTGCTCTTGTTTGTGTGCTATCTTTCCTGCACAATTTGTAGTATTGTTACTCCCCAATCACTTGGCCAAATGACTTTTTCGGGCAAGTGATTTGGTTGAGTCTCAGTAGTCGTAGGAGTTGATTCGCTTTTTGAGGACGAAGTAGGCAAATTGTCTCATGCGCTCATGACAATACCACATGAGGTTTCACTTGTCATATGCCTTGGCGAATAGACTGTCCGTTTGCGTTCATGACAATACCACTTGGGGTTTCGCTTGCCACTCTTCTTAGTGGATAAACCGTCTCTTGTGTTCATGACAATATCGCTTGGGGTTTTACTTGTTACACATCTTAGCCCTTTATCATTAGTCAACGCCTGATTTCCTACAGTGTTGATGACTATACGCGATGTTCAATTTTTCATTGCGTGTGTTCTACAATGCCGGTTTTCGGCAAGCTTCGTGATCCATTGCCATGTCACAGTCTATCTTTTCATCGCATGTTGAGAGCCTAGTTTCCCACAAGCTTTTCTACTTACCTATTTTTCACGTGAGAGCTCGATTTCTTGCAACCTTTTCTATTCACATCCTTATTGCATGAGAGCCCAATTTCTCTCAAGCTTTTCTACTCACGCTGCATTTTAGCAGTTTCAAGAGGGTTTCGTTGTGTATTGAAGGTGAGGAGCTCACGCTCGGACTCACCCTATGCTTTAGTATTTTTTTATTACATGAGTTCTATTTCTTGCAGTCTCTTTTCTTATGCGTGGCTAAGCACTCGACTTACCTTAACCTATTCTTTACTCACAAAAGAAGTCATTTACGCAAAAAATGAGACATGTTATGCATTCATAATAGCAAGTTACACAAGAAATAGATAACAAAATTTGAATGATTCAACTTCTTATCACCATCAGAAGTACACAACAAAATATCAATATTTTAAGTGGCAGCATGCTTAGTTGGTCTTATGTTGATCAACCTTTTCAAGCTTCATTCCTTATGTTTGGCTCTCCTCTTGATGCTTCATTATCAACAAATTAGTCATAGTGCCCACCTTGAACTAAGTTTTTGATTTTACTTTTCAGTTCTCAGCACTTGTTCGCAGAGTTTCCACTCGCATTGTGGTATTTGCAATACATGTCCATATTTCTTCTCAAAGCTTGGTTGGCCTTTAGAGGAAAAGTGATGAGACCTGAGCCTCATATCGCTGCCAAGATGGTTGAACTTAACTCATTTAGTGGGTGTGCGTTTTGAAGTATGGATCATGATGTCTTTTTGAGCCTTACAACCTCTCATTCTTCTTGTTCGGCTCCTCTTGTGCTTTTCTTTTCTTTCGCTTCTTCTCATTGTCCTTTTTGCTATCTACTATCTTCAGGACTTCAGCTTGCAGAATGTACTTGTTAGCACGCACAAAGAGGTTGGCCAAAGTCTTTGGTTGGTCTAGAGACATCGATTCTTGTAGCTATACTGATCGCGTCCCTTGCAACATTGCTGCTACTGCCACGCTTGGATGCAAATCATGAACCTCAAAAGTTGCATTTCTGAATCCATTTGTGTACTGTCGAAGAGTCTCCTTCTTATTCAGCCTAATGCTTAGCAAGTATGTGGCATCCTTCTTTCGCTTGCCATTAATGATGAAGGCATCGATTAATTCCTTCCTCAGCTGATTGAAACAGGAGAGAGACGCCTCCTTTAGTCCGTTGAACCACAAACGAGCATGGTCCTTCAAGGTTATCGGGAACGCCCGACACATGATGGCGTCTTCCCACCTGTGAAGTATCATGATGGCTTTATAGTTCTGAATGTACTCATGCAAGTCTTCTTTTCCTGAGAATGTTGGCAACATCGGCATCTTGAATTTTGGTGGAAGTGGCTTTCCCGTAACCTCCTTGGTGAACGGAGTTTTGGTTTTCCGCTACTCTTCCTCCGTAGGAACCAACTTCTTTTGCTCGAGGACTTCCTCAATCATTCTCTTCATGTCTGCTACTTCTCGAACATTTATCGAGAACTGAGGCTCTGCCTCAACTCTCATTGGAGGAACCCTAGGTTCTCCTTTGCAGGTACTTTCAAGATGTCCAGCTTGGTTCAAATGATAGGGATGGCAGTTCCTAAGGCTCCCGCTCAAGCACCCACTCTCTTCGCATCCTCCTCGGGATGTCCAATTTGGTTCAAATGCATTCGTACCATGTTGACTGAGTAGGTGGTTGTCAGTGAACTTCTTCTCGAACTTCTACGAACAAGGTTTTTTTGTTCAAGTTTCTCACAGATAGAACCAATTGTTATTGCCTCAAATCTCGAACAACAATAATGAAAAAAAACTCAAACACTTGGGAATCATGAACGTTGCCTCGAGACCTGAAAACACAAAACACGATGAGGTCGGGATACTCCTAGGGGGAGTCTCCGATGCTCAAGTCAGTAGAGAATTCGGCAGAGTAATAGTGTGGATAGTAAGTAGAGCATACCTTGAAAAGAGTTCTTCATGTGTATTTATAGAATGATGAATTGGTAAATTAATTTCTTATAACTTCCTCTCTTAATGATTTGCGGTTAATACTGAATGTAACATTTGCCATTACACTCTCAGCATTAAACATATTTTAATGGGCCTTTATTTACATGCCATACGAACTTGAAATAATTATTGTTACAATTTATCAATTCAAAGAAGTTGTACTAAACATTTACCATCTAAAAATTAACCATTCTACTACAATTAAACCACACATGATCTCTAGAATTAGTCTTCTTCACCCAGGAAAAGAAGAGTCTTCTCGACACAAATTGATGACTGATCCGACTGCATGGAAACTTTCAAACATTTTGTGTGGACTAATATTAAGTTTCAGTGGTTTTTGTAGTTTAAATTGTACGGATGAAAAGGAGAAGCCAAATTTTGCTCAGATAATAGGTCTCTATATTTTCGGATAAGAATCCTTCAAATCCATATAATTATAACACTCATTATTGATTACTGCCGGTCTTGGATTGCTTTGTCATCTACATTTATAACAATGATAACTAAATACAGCATATGCTCAAGTCAAGGTCTATCCACCTATTACCCACTAGTGTGTCTGTAGAATGCTCAAATACAATAACCAAATACAGCATGTGCCCAAGACTAAGTGAAGGTCTATCCACGATGATGGTGTTAATGTTTTTGGGCTGGTATTTGAATGTCGAGGCAGAGGCTAGAATTGGATCCTTTTTTTTTTCTTGGATCAGGATTTGAACGGATTACTTGACTAATTACTTGTCAGGTCAATATGATCGGGGTTTCATGTTATTGTATATACCTAAACCAACTTATTATAATCATTCTCGGGCCATTTACATTTTTAAAAAAAAGTAGAGTAAAATTAATTACAAACATATTGTAAAAATTCCTTTTACAATCGCATGTAAATTAAAGTTTAAATTTATAAAAAAAAATCGAATTTTAAAAATTTGAATTTATAAAAATGAGATTGATTTTTATTCTGTTATGAAATTAGGACTTTTACAACTATAAGCTGCAGACATATTAATGCGTGCAAACCCATCTCTGCTAATTACTCAAGGATTATGTATATTCTGTTATTTTGTTCTGTTTTTTCTGTGTTATTAGAGTTCAAGCACAATATCAAAGTTTTACAGGATGTAGGGAGACATGGCATGGTACAACTTGTCCTTAAGTCAAGGTCTATTTATCCACGAGGTGCTCTTACGTTGTTTCCAATTTCGACGTGGCACAAGCCGTTGTCAAAACGCCACAAATTTGTTGGATTACTTATCGGGCCAATATGATCCGACAAGTGCAGCCTTGTCATGCTATCATTCTAGGTTGAAGCGCAGCCTTCACTATAGGCATTGAAGTGGAACACCATTTGGTGACATGCCATCTAGCTTTTCCCAACTAAAAGGGTTTAAATTTGTGTCGAATTCAATGGTGAAGGGTAGAGAGGGTTAATGGGCACGTTCTTGCAAGTGTAAGAGGTTAGAATGTATTTTGCGCCACTGAAGTGGAATATAGGAAGATAATGAAGAGCAAATATAATTTAACCCACCCACGAATACGGTAACAGTAGCATTTTTTTTTTAGGTCCGAGAATAGAAAAATACATTGAGGTGGGGTCGTATTAGTGAGGAGAGTACGTAGCATGTCCTTAACAGAAACAAGCACATATTGACTAACCAAGTCAACTAATTAATGATCTGAAAACCGCACATGATATTTCCATGCAAATGGAGATATGGAGTCTTCTCCACCCAAATTGACGACTTGATTAAACTACTCCTCCAAGCAATGGAAAATTAAAAGTCTTTTCTCTTTAGTATTGATTAGTTGGCAAGACAGCATATTATTGTTTTGGGTGAGAATCCTTATCATTATTGATGGAAAATTACAACTAAACCAGTACGCATGATCTTCTAGACACAAATTGATGACTTGATGCAACAGCAATGACAGCTTGTAAGTTTAAACATGATCCTTGTCATTATGTTGTACCGGACCAAACCCAACGAATGGGCCAAATGTTCAGCCTAGCCCAGTCCTTCGAAGGGATTAGGGCTGGTCAAATTTTAAACAAGTGAAGAATGAACATAAAATATAACTCGAATCAAATTGTAGTAATTACATCGTTTACCTAGAAAAATTTACAATATTTATCCGTACAGATAGGTTATGTATGTTACAGATACCATTTTCAATATTTCTTCTGTACACATGTGACTTTTCAAATTTACAGTTATATATTTTCAAATTTACAGCATATTGTTTATATGTTGTTAATGTTTTTCCGTATCTGAAAATTCAAGGCGTCTTATTTATATGTTATTTATACATTGTTGATATCTTTTGTTTATATGTTATTGATTTCTTGTATATGTATTGTTTATATATTGTCGATATCTTTTGTTTATATGTTATTTTAAAATTGTTTATATGTTGTTTTATATGATGTTGATTTCTTGTTTATATATTATTTATATATTGTTGATATATGGTTTATATGTTATTTTAAAATTCAAGGCATCTTATTTATATGTTGTTTGAATATTGTTTATATGTTGTTGATATCTTTTGTATATATATTGTTTCATATGTTGTTGATATCTTTTGTATATATATTGTTTTATAAGTTGTTGATTTCTTGTTTATATGTTATTGAAATCTTGTTTATATATTGTTTTCAAATTCAAGACGTCTTGTTTATAAATTGTTTATACGTCGTTGATATCTTGTTTATATATTATTTAAATAATGTTTATATGTTGTTGATATCTTCAATATACAACAAACAGATTCTAAATAAATTCTAATAAGTTTTAAACAAATTTTAAACAAGTCCATAGATTTGTAATTTATAAAGTTCACCACGTTAATCCATAATTTTGTAATTTTCGCCTAAAATATTGAAAGTGGGCCGCCTGAATTCATAAATTACGAATTTGAGTTGCATGTATCTGGAAATGACCCAATCAAATTTAAGATCAATTTCGAACTTCAGACTTCTTTAATAAGTCAAGTTTGAACACTTAAAAATTCAATTCGGCTTTCGCTAAGTTCCACTCATATTTGTTGAATTACTTGTCGGATTGTGTTGTTGGGTGATGTATGTTATATTTACGTGTTAAATCAACCAAGAATTCATATGGTTTCGACCTACAAATTATGCTTTTATAATAAATTTAATATGATGTTTGTGATATTTGTAGGAAGAGAGAAATGTGAAGAAAATGAGTTGGAAATGATGGAAAAATGATGCAAAGTGGAAAGACTTCGATCCAACTCAAGAAAGATGAAAAAATGAAGAAAATCTGGACAAAAGCGGGGCCACGGCTGTGGTGGTTGCATCCTACGGCCGTGGCAAGCAAAGCCGTGAAGAAAATGCAACCAGGAACATCACATGGGCATGGAGGTTGCAAGACACGGTCGTGTCTTATTACACGAGCAACTTCACGGCCATGTAATGCATAGATTTACCTGTGTCTTTGAAATTTCTAGCCAAAACGTAGACATAAATGTGCCACGGCCGTGACATCCTGGAAGTCAAGAAAAAAGTCAATTTCGAGAGTAAACAGCATGTGGGGACCAAGGGGCATTTTGGACTAATCTCATGTATGTTTTTATGACTTGGTGAAGAGGTATAAATAGCCCTCTTTGGAACATCTTTTGGGGATCTCTACATCATTTCTCAATTAGAATTTAGGGTTATTTTTATTCTTCAAGAACAAATTTTATTTCTTAGTTTAGATCAAAGAGAAAGGAAGGGATATCAATTACCCAAGACTTCTTTATTTCAAATCTTATATCAAAGGCACTTGGGGTTTGTTTCTCTTTCATTTTCCTCTTTTGTATTTGAATTGTTATGATGCTTTTAATGGATTTCAATGTTTTTATGTTTGATTTAATTATGTTAGCTTAAATACTTAGTTGGGGTGTAAAAATGTAGGTTAAGGATGATGATTTTACTATGATATTAATTTGGCTTGTTGTGTTTGTTAATGTTCTTTATTTATTGCCTTGTTAGGTTGGTTGAATGAGTTGTTTAATGTGATTATAACTTAGATTGGCCACCTAGATTGTAGTTTTAGCAAATTTAGTTGATGAATCTAGAGATGAAGACTAAATAAGGCCACAACCATTAAACTTATGAGGTTTAGGATAAAAATATACCTATGCTGATAAGGTGTTCGATGAACTGCCCAACTAGCCTAATGACCTTAATTTACTTAAGTGAGGCCGAGATGATCCTCTTATTTAATTTAGGGATGGTTTAGATGACCTTTCATTAGCTTAGTTAAATAAAATTTTCCAGCCGAAATCTTGAAGCCCAAATGCTTTTCTCTTACTGTTTTTCACACTTTAGCTCCTAGTTTTCACTACTTGCATTGCATTCTCTTTTATTTATTCAAAAACCCAAAAAACCAAAAATGATTTTGCTTGCTTTTATTTTATTTTTTGATCACAATTGATTCCCGCTCCCCGAGGATTCGATACCCGAGAAATACTTGAAAATTAAAACTATGAAGATCTTTGTGCACTTGCAAGGCATCATCAAGAACGACGTTATTAATTGTGAACTTTTGTTTATTTTTACTGTTTTGTTTGTTTGTTTTATAGGTATTACATGCTCTTAAGGTGCACTAGAAGCTTGGAAAATGAGGAAATTGTTCCTTTGGTACCCAAAATTGAGAGTTTGTTGGGTCAAGATGATTTGTTTGTTATTGTTTGTAGCTTTACGCTAATACGTTAGATCTTGGATTTTCTCATGTTTAGCCCATATCTTCGGTCTCAGGGCTTTTTGTTTTTAAACTAGTTAGTCATGTAGAGTAGTATGGGACTTTACTCTTCCCGTTATTACAAGGTGAAAATTTAACATTTATATTGAAAATAAATTCAGAAATTGATTTTTAGACGCACACCAAACACATACTTACAAATAGAAACACGCTTGAAACATCTTGTAAAAATACTAGATTTTTTATTGACTGAGAAATTGTGATATTTTCATGATAAATTGTGATATTTTCATGATAAATTGATTTTTTTCATGAACAAATAAGTCCCAATAGAGAAACCATCTAATTTTCTTAGAAAATTTTAAATAGTCTTTAAAAGTCTCCAAATGTCTCTGAAAGTCTCCAAAGGTTTCCAGAAGAGGAGTTTTCAATTTTTTTTATAAGAAACTTGGTTTAATTCAGATGGTCTCCACAAGTCTCCGAAGGTATCTATAATATCCCGCACGTTTTGATCAATCTTCCGTACCTTTTTCGATCGAATTTGATCTGAGTTTGGAGTGTTTGATGATGTTTGGGAGTGGTTAATGGTGTATTTTGACCCAACACGCATAGGGAAGCGAATAGCGTCGAAAGTTCAAGCCTAGGCATGGATAATGTACATTAATCAATGACTAACGTATGTTATCTAGGCAAGTAGGTTGACATACGTTAGGCCATCAGTAACATACGTTAATCCACCCAGATGATGATCAATGTACGTTAGCCCTTTCCTAACATACGTTAGTGAGGATGCAACGACCAGTTGATGCAATTTTGACCCCAATAACATATGCTAAGGTCTTGGTAACGTACATTAAGGTCAATTAACATACGTTAAGGTCCAAATAATGTACATTAGCCTTTGCAATTGTTGAAATGGTGCATTTTGAGTTGACAATCATTAATGTTGGAGAATTTTTCCCGGGGATGCCTTGGTTGAGTTTAGAGAGCGGAAGCAAGTTGAAGTGAAGAGAGAAATCAATACCAAGAATTTATAGTGGTTCGCCAACCTTGCCTACGTCCACTACCTAAGTCTCACCACTTAGGATATCCACTATATCAGTGATTGATTGCGGCTCAACCCAACAAAGCCAATACACGAGGTTGATTCCCGGCTCAACACCTCCAAGGCCTACACAATGTTGTTTTCCTTAGGTTCGTAACAAACCTCTACAATGTTGTTCTCTATAGGCTTACAACAAACCTTCCTCACACTCTCAAAGTATATATAAACTATTTACAAAGATTGAAGCTCTATGCTAGAGGTGAATGTATAAGAATGATGCTTGAACTTTGATCTCTAGCTTGATTTTGTGTTCTTGATGGTTGAAATTGATAGAAAATTTGGCACAATGATTTCTAAAGTTTTTCAACATGTTTCTGCCCTTCTCTTGATGTATTTATATCATTTCCATGCCATATGACCGTTGGTGGTAACAAACTAGCCGTTAGAGTGCATTTAATACAATTGCAGCTTTCTGGATCCTTAACAACGTACATTGCAATTAATAAGACGTACGTTGATCATACTGAGGTCCAATTCACGTATGTTGTAATACTTATGACGTACATTGATCATGTCGGCTTCCCAGATAACGTGCGTTGCGATTTCTCTACGTACGTTGTTCTCTTTGCTATGTACGTTGTGCATGTATGACGTACGTTATTCTTGGTCTGGAACAATCCAGTAGCCTATGTTTTCTTCCCGAGCCATGTCTACATACATTGTTGTATAATGACGTACGTTGTGGATTCTTCGATGCACGTTGCACACGTATAACGTACGTTGATCAGCTTGCAGTGGTGTGTTTTGCAATTCCAAGCTCTCCAACGTGTTCCACTTCAAGTTAAACATTTTACTCATTATCAAAACCTTTTGTACATAATCAAAACATATAAGGAACTTATTTTTGATCATCCATGATCCAACAATCTCCTCCTTTTTGATGATGACAAAATTTTGAAGGATTAAATAGCTACATCAAGAGCAACACCATTGATTAAGGATTTCATCCTTGTCATTTGATTAGTAACATGCAAGAGTGAATGCAAAATTTTTTTATCCCTATTCAATTAAGCATATAACATTGGCTAGATAGTTCTTGAAGGGGTTTCTACCAAAGATCAGTAGGGTGGTGGCGACTCTAGGTTTGAGTAAAGTGGCACAGATTGCTAAGTCTGCTAGGGAGATGGAGTATAAGGATGAGAGACACCCGAGGGATTCCAAAAGGGCAAAGACCGAGCATACTTTTGATGGCCATTAAGGCTGGGCATAGAGTAGCCAATTTGAGTAGAGGCGTAGATATTCTTTTGGAGTACAGAGACAAAGACAGGGTTCCCCGAATGTTAGTGTGGCGCAACCAGCTGGGCACTTCAGATACCAGAGTGGAGGTCAAGGCTCTGGTAGTTCGTACTCATTTTGCGAGACCTGTGGGAGGAGGTACCCAAGGACTTGCAAGAAGGCGGAAGGATGTTGCTTCCACTGTAGACAGCCAGGACATAAGGTATCTGAATGTCCTCATAAGCATGGTATAGGATCTCAAGCATTACAGTCAGTGATTAGAGGGTTTTGGCACCGCTAGTACTAGAGCTAGCAAAGGTTCAGGTAGAGGCACTGCAGGATCTGGGAGCCATAGTGTAACATTTTGCCCATTCGAGTTAGGATTCCTGTAGATTTATGACTAAGTCCGATTGATCTTGAAGATAATCGGACGTATTTTGTCGAGGATTAGGTGTAATCAAACCTCAAGGGAGGTCCGATGCACGTGGAGAAGCGTCAAAGGTCGAGTATCTAATGAGAGAGTGAACAATGTACGTTGTACATTAAGGAATACGTACGTTATCTGGATAGCAGTATAACGTACGTTGTAGAGGTATGATGTACATTTTCTGGGACGAGGATGATCAATGTATGTTAGCTGCGAATGACGTATGTTGAGGTGTATTTTTCTCGAAACCGTGGCTACTGGATGCATCACAACGTGTGTTGTGAGGCATGATGTATGTTGTGCACCACCACAACGTACGTTGTCATTGAGTATGACATACGTTGCCTTTGAAAATGTCGAAACGATGCGTTTTGATCTACAACTCTTAAAACGGACCCAACCCGATTTTTTTGTCGTTTCTCTCCATTTCTCACTTCAAACTCGTCTAAAAATCCTCTGTATTTCTCCCTAACGCTCTTAAACAACTTTTGAGGTAAGATTAATGTCCTTTCTTCATCTTTAACTCATTTTCATGCATTGATTTGTGACATGCATTTTAGGCCGAATCTCTCTAGAGTTCGAATTTTTTGATGATTCTAAGTTAATGGATATTAAGGGATGTTAGAATAGGTTAGAGTGGACTTGTAGGAACACGATTCAAGCTTTGATTCAACTAATTTGTTGATATTTTTGAAGAGCTAAGGTTATCTTCGGGTTTTTATGATTTTAGGATGATTTTGAGTTTGTTTGAGAAATCTGATGTTAGATTTCATCGGGTATTGAACGGAGCTTAATTTTGGCGTTTTTGCAAATATTTTCTGTCTCGGCAAATACTTTCTGTCGTAGATAGATTTGTAAATTTTAGAGAGTTAAGGGATAGATTGTGATTTTTGAAATTATAGAGACTGACTTGTAATTTTATGAATCAAATACTAATTCGCGATTTCTGAGAGTTCGGGATAGAATTTGGGAATTCTGACTTATGAAATGCGAGTCGGTAATGCCAAAACACCTTGGGAATTGTTTTATAATATGTCGAGTCTCGGGGACTAAAACGTAATTTTACATTGCCCAGAGAAAACTATAATTTTACGTAGATTTTGAATTTTGGATCGAAGGTGATAGATTCACTTTCGAATTATATTTAAAGCAACTCTGAAGATCCACATTTGCATTGCATTTGCATGTCATGCGTTACGGTATTACCATAGTACCACATATTGATAATTGTTTGGCTATGTATGTACATCTCCTTATGGTTGCCAGCACGAGCAGCTACCCACTAGTAGTGTTTGACTGGTTATCTTTGCTTGCACTCCCAGGTGAGAGAATAGCAGCTTCAGACACATAGGTTGTGTCATTTGAAAATTATTATGTTTTTGATGTGTTCGGCTTACATATGAAACTTGACTTAATAATGGTTTGGTTATTTAATAATTTGGCTTATGTGATTATTAATATTGGAAATTTTGTCTGATATCTGGCATAAATATATATATATATTGGATTAGGGACACCTAATTACGAGGTAACATAGCATTTGGTATACAAATGCCCTGTCAAGACCCAGTTACCAGGGTAATATGGTAGTCGTGCATCCGGCCAGACCACGTGCTCTGTTTGATCTTATGGGTGGCTCTGTCCCCCTTCTATTATCTATCTTTTCTGGTCCCTATCCACCTATGTTATATACTTTGTATATGTATATTCTGTATTCTGTCTGTTGCATGTTATCTGCTCTGGTTGCGAAGGATTTCAGAAATGTTTTTATAAGAACATTATACGTAGAGTGTATATGTATGTATATGTATTTATTGTATGCAGTATTTGAAACGATTTCAAACCAGACTCTACGACGCACGTATAAGGCAATCTGGAGTGTTATTTCTTACTGAGTTTTACTCACCTTTAACATTTTCAGGTTGATTTTGGCTCTACAACTACTTGGTTTTCCCATCTCAGTGAGGCGTCAGTATTATTGGTGAGTGACACCCTTTTGACCGAGCTCTCGTTCTCTGTTTAGAGCTCCACACTGATACACTATTGGGTTGTCAGGATTCCACGTTTTGTATTTTGAGATAATTATTTATCTATATTTGCCTATTGTGTTTTTACACTCTTATGTGATATTTTATTTTATTATTATGTGTATGAGATATATTTCTTATATAAATGGTTTTATATTGTTTTAATAAAAAATGGTTAATAACAAATGAATTGGTAGTTATCTGTATCTCTGAGGCTTGTGCGAGATGAGTTGGGCTCCCACAGACGGTCCACCCCATACGTCAGTCATGACCCAATTTTGGATCGTGACACATAGCCAGATTGGTTAGGGAAGTGGTTGTGGGTAGGCCAGACAAAGTAGTACATCCATAGAAGGATAGGCACGAGTGTATCATTTGACTCGTTGGAGGCACATGCCTCCAATGCAGCCGTCACTAATACGTTATCTATCTCTTGTACTTCTGCATATGTATTTTTATTTTTGTGCATCGCATTCATTTGTCACACCTTATTTTGTTGAGCATGCAAGGTTGGTATTACATCAGTTAGATAAGTTATTAAAGTTATCGTCTCCTTTGGGTAGTAAGATTTTGACTGATTCTAGAGTTCAGAGTTGTGTGATTTTCATTGATAGGCACTAGTTGAAGGCCGATCTAATAGTGTTGGATGTGCGAGAGTTTGACGTCATACTTGGTATGGATTGGCTTTTGACTTGACACGCTACCTTAAACTATTTTGCAAAGATAGTGTGTTTTCGACTGCTAGGTCTGAATGAGTTCTGATATCAGGGTGAGTAGTGTTGTTCAGGGCTATGTATCAGTTGTTTAAGAAGAAAAGATAATTTGTCGAGGTTGCGAGGCATATTTAGCTTTCATGTTGGCTGAGTCAGAGGGATCAAAGTTGAAGGTAGAAGATGTACTAGTGGTGCCAGAGTTTTTTGATGTATTTCTCAAGGAGTTATTGGGACTTCCTCTTGAACAAGATATTGAGTTCGCGATTGAGGTGCAGTCTGGTGTCGATTCGACATCGATTCCACCGTATCGAATGGCACCTGTAGAATTGAAGGAGGTAGAGACTCAGTTGAGAGAGTTGTTAGACAAAGGGTTTTATTCGACTGAACATTTTTCCTTAGGGCACTCCAGTATTATTTGTAAAGTATGTGCATAGATTATTGTCAATTGAACAAGGTAACAGTGAAGACTAATACCCACTTCCGATGATAGATGATTTGTTTAACCATTTGTAGGTGCGTAATGATTTTCTAAGATTGACTTGAGGTCGGGATATCATTATTTAAGGATCACAGGTGAGGATATTCTCAAGACAACTTTTTGGACTAGGTATGGTTATTCTGAGTTTCTAGTGATGTCGTTTGGTTTGACTAACGCACCAGTAACATTTATGGATTTGATGAACAAGGTGTTTAAACCGTACCTGGATCGGTTTTTCATTTTATTTATCGATGACATCCTAGTGTACTCGAGGAGTAGGGAGGAGCACGAGGACCACTTAAGGTCAGTTCTACAGACATTGCGAGAGCATCCGTTATATGCGAAGTTCTCAAAGTGTGAGTTCTAGCTAGAGCAAGTAGCATTTTTGGGACACGTGGTTTCGAAAGATGGTATTATGGTAGATCGAAAGAAAGTGGAGAGACCTAAGACCGTTACTGAGATTTGAAGTTTTCTCTAAACGGTCGGGTACTATAGGAGATTTATTTAAGTTTTTCAAGGATTACTTCTCCTATGACTCGATTAACTCAAAAGGGAGTTGAATTTGCATGGTCTGACTCGTGCGAGCAGAGTTTTTGAATTTGAAGAGGTGTTTGACCAGTGCATCAGTATTAGCTTTGCCATTAGGACCTGGAGGCTTCTCGGTGTATTGTGATGCATCGAGAGTCAGCTTAGGCTATGTGTTGATGTAGCATGGAAAGATGATTGCATATGCCTCGAGACAGCTCAAGAGGCATGAGCAAAACTACTTGACACATGATTTAGAGCTAGTGGCAGTAGTTTTGCACTTAAAATTTGGAGGAATTATCTCTATGAAGAGACTTTTGAGATCTTCATAGATCATAAGAGTTTGAAATACATTTTTGGGCAATGAGATTTGAATTTAAGGCAGAGATGTTGGTTGAAGTTGCTTAAGTATTATAATCGTACTATATCATATCATCTCAGTAAGGCTAACGTAGTTGCCGACGTTATAAGTAGGAAGTTGATGGGAAGTTTAGCTCATATTTCCACAAAGAGACAAATTTCAGTTTGGGAGATTTAGGATTGATCTTAGCTTTGATCTTATCTATCTCAAAATTCGATGACGAATTTTCTTTTTGTTTGGCAGAGGGGGGAGGGATGGAGTATGTAATATCTTACCCATTCTGACCAATCTTCCGTACCTTTTTCAATCGAATTTGATTTGAGTTTAGAGTGTTTGATGATGTTTGGATGATGTTTGGGGGTGGGTAATGGTGTAATTTTCAACCTAATGCGCGTGGGGAAGCGAATAGCGTCGAAAGTGAAAGTCTCGGCATGGATAACGGACGTTAATCAATGACTAACTTACATTATCTGGCCAACTGGGTTGACGTATGTTAGGCCATCAGTAACGTATGTTAATCTACCCAGATGATGATCAATGTACGTTAGCCCTTTTCTAACGTTCGTTAGCGAGGATGCAGTGGCCATTAGACGTGATTTTGACCCCAATAATATACGTTAAGGTCTTGTTAAGGTACATTAAGGTCAATTAACGTACGTTATGTTAGCCTTTGAAATTGTCAAAATGGTGTGTTTCTAGCCGATAGTCATTAAAACCCCTCACCCACTTGAAACTCGTCATTCACTCTGCTTCTCTTCATTGAAACACTCTCAAACTCTCTCAAACTGTCCCTCAACACTTCCTTTTGGTTCCTAGAGATAAGATTACATCTCTTTCTTAGTTTTTGATTCATTTTTATACTTTAAATTTGTGGGTTTTGTTTTGGCCGAGTTGAATTAGGGTTTCAATTTTTGGATATTTTTTATGAATGGATATTAGAGGATGCTATAATAGGTTAGAGGGGACTTGTATGAACATGAATCAAGCCTTGAATCTAGAGATTTGATGAATTTTTTGTGAAACTAGGGTTAGGTCAGATTTTGCTTTATTTTTGGAAATTTGGAGTTGTTTTTGAAATTGCATATTTGAGTTCCTGAAGTTGAGATCAACCAATATGGATGTTTGGAATCGATTTTTGTTGTTTGAATCGAAAGTTAGACTATTTGGGTAATTTTTCATTTAAGGACCAAAAATAATATTTTGCATTTGGGGACAAAAATGGAATTTTGGATATATTTCAAATTAATTTGGATATTTTAAAGATATTTGAGGACTTAATGATGATTTTGGAGTGTTTTGATTATTTTGTAAATTTAGAATATTTTGGAGATTGAATGATAATTTTTTGAAAGTTAGTAGGCAAAAGTGTAATTTTACATCAATGTTATATTTTTTAGCATAATGTTACACTTTGATTCGAAATGGGTTTTTGGGCGTTGTTTGAGGGTCTGAATCAGCATTTGCACGATCATGAATTTTTTGTACCGCCACAATACTAGTACTCCACTTTGATATGTTCCTAATATATTTGTTTCTGATACTCTTGTTTCAATTTCTTATTCTTGCTAGTGCGACCAGCCACCAGATAGTAGTGCTTGACTGGCTTTTGCTTGGACATCCAGGTGAGTGAATGAAAGTTTCAGACATATAGGTTGTATCTTCGAAATCCTATTTGTTTTTTTTTTGTGTTTGAATATATATTTATGAAATCAGATTAATTAAATGATTAGCTACGTTAATAAACTAATTATATGTTGTTTAATAATCAGTATTATGTTTTTGAAATTTGATATATATTATATTATATATACCTTTTCCTCTGTTTCTGATATTCTTTGTTGTATGACTGTTTGTTTCTGATATAATATTATTATATATGTTTCTGTTACGGGGCACATAGCTCAGTCGAGTGTTTGGCCAGACACTCGTATTATGATCGGATGATGGCGTAGACCACATCGCTTACTCTTTGTTTCTGGTCTCATATCCCAGATACTATGTATTTGTTTCTAATATTATTATATCGATATGATGCCTGCATGCATGTTGTTTGCTTTGTTTATAAACGTTTTCGAAATGGTTTTGAAACGCTACCATGTATATAGCGTGTGTGTGTATGTATATATATATATATGCACTAATACCTGCATGCGGTATTTTTGAACTGCTTTCAAAATAGTCTTTGTGATGTCCCCGAGGAGATCTAAAATGTTGTTCCTCACTAAGCTTTCTCACCCCCTTTAACATTTTCCAAGTACTCTGTTTTTAGCTCTGGCAACCATTCCACATCCTGGATCTCAGTGAGGTGTGTCATTGGTTAGTGATGCCCTTTTGGTCGGACTCTTCTGTTTTTGGTGTTAGAGCTCCATATGGTATGATGTTGGGTTACTGGGCTGCCTTTTTGTATTTTGGTATACTCTATTTTGGATTCATATATACTGATATATTTTGATCTATCTATCTATCTATCTATCTATCTATCTATCTATCTATCTATCTATATAGCAAATCTGTTTATATTTCATTTGTTTTGGATAACAAATGTTTTTATTAAATGTTTTGATAAATAAATAAGTTGGGTAGCTTTTTTTATTCTCTGAGGCTTGTGTGAGATGGCTGAGCCTCCGGTTCGGTTCGTCTTGCACGCAAGTCATGGTCCAGAAAAGAGTCGTAATAGTATCCGAGTCTCACAATTTTTTTTAAAAAAATTGATTCAATAAATTTTCTGAATAATATTTTTTAACTAAGCTCAATTATTTATATCTTACCAATTTTATTTTATTTTATTTAATGATAATTAATTTGGTTGCGAAAATCTCCAAAGGCATATGCAAGTCTCCAAATGTGATCAACCCTACATGAAATCAATGAAACTCAACAAAAACCAAACTTAACAAAAGTCTCCAAAAGTCTACAAATCTCAAAATCTGACATTCTTCTGTAAACAAAATTCATTTTACAAATTTGAAATATAAAACCTAACAAATTAATTAAGAGCAAAATAATAACAAAAGTTTACATGAACAAAATGACAGAACAGAAGAGGAGATCGAGGCAGCGTTGGAACGGCAAGAGAAATCGAGGTTTAGCGAGGAGAGAAGACGGGAGGAGAAGTGACGCGAAAGAAAAGTGATGGAGCGAAGCGAGGAAGAAATATGGAAGCTGAGATGAGGGAAAGGAGAAGAGCACGAAGCCAAGAAAGGAAGGGAGGATGACGACGACAAGGAGGCAGATGGTGGCTAGGGTTTGAAAAGACTGAGAGGGAGAGAGAACCGGGAGGAAAGGAGAAAGAGGGCGAAGAGAGGAAGGGAGGTAGACTTGATCGATGAGAGAGAAACGAAGATACAAAATAAACGATATTTTAACCGAAAAACTTGTTTTATTTGATTAACTGTAGCATTCTTCTGAACCTGTTTCAATATAATAGTTTTTTTAAAATCCAACTTTTGTATTTTTAGCATTTTTACAAATACGAAACTAGTATTTTTATTTATAAATTTATATAGTATAATTGTGACATACCGCATAATTAATTCCATTACAAGCAGAAAAGTCTAGGGAAATTTAGTTTAGAAAAGTTTTCCTTGTTTCTTTAAAAAGTTAAATAATAAAGAATAATTTTTTTCAAAATAATATTATTTTCCGAAAAACAGAAAAGTTTTTCTATTTTCAAAATTTTTATAGCTTTTGGAAAAAATATTTTATCTTGTTTTTCAATTTTCCACTTCCTATAAACTCAGAAAAGTTTGTTTGATTTAATTTATTTAAAATAATTCTTAAATCACCTGGATGTTATATAGACTTTTCATCCTTATTATAATAATTAAATAAGAAGCATATGAATCATGAAATCAACTCCAAACTTAACAACTTAACAGGAAAAGAAAAAAAATCCAAACTTAACAGATCAAAATCTTTGTATAAAGAATATCAACCATATTCACTAACTAGTTCGCAATTGAAGGATAGCGATGGAAAGAATTGTAAAGAACTTGGAAAATCATCTGCCATCACCTAATGGTAATACTACATGATCTCTGATGCTATCGTACCCGCTTGAAGTGCAGCCTTCGCTAAGACCATTATGTTCCTGATGAGTGTCCACGAGCAAGTACTCTGTTTCATTTGAATTGGATTGATGCCATGGATGTTTATCCATCAATATCATACCCTCCAGTTCCATTGCAACTTCCTTCATCGATGGCCTGTCCTCACCTTTCAATGCTAAGCACTGCTTCGCCAGAATTGCCACTTCCCTGAGGTGATCACTTTTTCCTTCTTTTACGACATCATTGTCGAGTACCTCAAACAAGCGATCTTGTTTCATTGCAAGAACAAAATACATTGCTAGACTTCTCTCTGACTCAGGCCTGTCGAAACAAAGTGCCTTCATACCGGTTAGAAGCTCGACAAGAACTACTCCGAAGCTGTAAACGTCACTCTTCTCTGTCAATTGACTTGTATGCAAGTACTCGGGGTCCAAATAGCCCAGCGTTCCTTGCACCATCGTCGATAGTTGAGTCTCATCAAGTGGAGCGAATCTTGAAGCTCCGAAATCAGACACTTTTGCCGTGAAATGGGAATCTAACAGTATGTTGGTGGGCTTGACATCTCTGTGGATGATCGGTATATTAGCAGTAGAGTGCAAATAAGATAATGCTCCGGCGGTTTCCGCAGCGATCCTCAGACGAATATGCCACGGAAGAAATGCTGATCTGGTCTTGTTATGTATGTGATCAAAGAGGGTACCGTTTGAGATGAACTCGTAAACAAGTAAAGGAACTTGCGTCTCTAAACAGCAACCCAAAAGCTTGACCACATTCCTGTGATTAATTTCAGAAAGCACATCCACCTCATTAATGAACTGCTCAACTTGGTTCTGATCAACAGTTATTGACTTCTTAATTGCAACTTCTCTTTTATCAACCAAAATTCCTTTATAAACTGTGCCAAAACCTCCCTTGCCAATGATCCTACTTTCATCATAATTGTCTGTGGCCTTCTCTAGCTCCTCTGCAATAAATATTTTCCTCATATTGGAGCTTCCACCTGATCCAGACAACCTTTGCTGCAAAATCAAACCTCCATTTTGGCGAAAGAACTTCTCTTTGAGCTTGACGAGCTTTCTATGCTTGAAAAACAAGTAGAGCGTGGAGCTTGCAGCAAGTGACAGTACAAAGAGTATGCCAACACCTAATCTTAAACCACGCAAAATGCACACAATTATCTTCAGGATTTTGTATATTGAATGAAGTCAAGATCCGAGAACAAAAGTTCACTCACCCAAAATAATCAATAAAATTGGAAGCTGGTCGAGTTTGCAGCCTTCTCCATCTTTTCTTCCATCCCCACGATACCATCTTGGGCAGGAACATTTATAACTACTTTCTATGTTAGTACATTTGTGTGAGCAGTTATTGAGATTCTCAAGTTTGCATTCATCAGTGTCTGCAAGTCAAGTTGTGGATAATACAATTACATTCTGATTTGTGAAGTACTAAGTGCTTGTTTCCTTTTCCAATAAATGAATAAGTGAAGTAAGAAAGGAAAAAAGAAATACCATGGCATCCGAGGTATGGATTCCCTTCGTAACCTGGCTTGCAGATGCAACGAAAACCTGAAACGTTGTCTGGCAAAGATTTGTTGGCGGAAGCATTCTCCTTGCAAGCTTCATCAATAGTAGTATTGTCTTCGTTGATAGACCAATCAAGGGTGACTGGAAACTCTTTGTTTGCTGGCATGTTTTTCAGATATTCAGGGGAGAATTTGAATGCGGTTTTTTCTACAATAAAGGCGTAGGTGCAGGGACTGAAACTTGAAACATTATCAGAGTTGTTGAAGGTATAAGCCGAAGCAGTAATTCGGTAAAGTCCATCAGGAATCTCTATCTGGCAACAACCGCTACCAGAATAGGACTCGTAATCAACAAATTCCTCCTCCGCACAAAGCGACATACACCCTGCTCTGTACCCTTTATCGTTTCTTCTGCCTCTGAGATATGCAAAACTATTGCAGCCAATAACGGTGAATCTATTTTTTGACTTGGAGATGGTGAATTCTGCTAAAGAAAACGAAGCTCTCCACTCGCCACCGCTTCGATTCAGATCATAGCAATCTCGGGCTACTTCCTTCAGCATGTTCAGCGTGCCATCATGAACACTGATCTCGGTAACCTCGAAAGTTGAATTCCTCAAGAATGGTTTTGGTGGGTTGTAAGAGTCGTTGCAAGTTATAAGGAAATTTGAGTTTAGATTACAACCCTCAACTCCGAATGGGTAAGGGATGCCGACATTCCCGCAACTGTCGGGGCATCCAGGCTTTATTTGAGCTGCTGAAAGAGCTATAGTTGAGAAAAGTATCAGACGAACCATAAGAACCACTGATTGGGAACACATTGCTTTGAATTGTCTTTGTCTTTGAGGAGACAAGCGGTTATAATACTGTCAAATGTGCAAATTCATTTCGTGTTTTGCCATTTTATAGCCAATTACTACTAGCTGTTGACCCAGTCAACAACACTGTAGCAGCTTGCATGGTTTAGTTTCTTGGAACTTGCTTTCACTTGCCAGTATTGGTCTAGTCAATTTCTTAATATTATTTTTATTTTATCAATGACATTTAGTCAAGCTCCAATTATCTATAAAATAAAAGATTCTTTCCTCATTTTTTTAATTAAACTTTTTGTTAACTAAAGTTTAGGGCTTTAATTTTTTTTTCAGAAAAAAAAAAGTTTAGGAAGGACTGGAAATTTACTTAGGGACTCCTTAGCACCGAAAATTAAATATACTAGAATAACAAAATAAATATTTGGACATTTAAATCTTTTATGTTCTGCGATTACTGATGCACTTTGTTGATCGGTAAATTCCATCCAAAAATATCTAAACAGATTAATCATGCATAACTAAGGAAAATTAAACTACTATGCATGTAGATAATTAATTTTTTTAATATATGTTTTTAGTTCTCATAAAACTAGTTTGTTAATTTTTATCTTTTCTAATGAACTCATTATAAAATTTTAACTGTCATATGTGTCTCTGATTGAGCAATTGTTGAAAGGGAACACTAATTATATTTTTGATGAAAGTTTTAGAGAATGAGAATTGATTGTTATCTACATTATTTAAGTGAAATAATTAAAAATTATAAAATAATTTGTTGAAGAAAAATTACTTAAGTTCCTTTAGATTATATATATTTATATTTTGTTCTCAATAACATCAGAATTTTATTGCCCAAAAAGATGTATAGTACCATCCTTCCTATATTAATCATGAATTGATGTAAAATAAAAACAACAATTACACAAAGAATACGTTATTTAGACTTTAATTAACCTAACAGTATCCTAATATATATCCCATGGTTTACTTTTTTTGATCAGAAATATATCCCATGATTTAGTTGATCTATCACAAATGATAAACACAATACTATAGCCAACTATATAATTGACTTTTCTTGTACCATGAATATAATTAACTGCAATGACAGAAATTTCTTATGCGTTACAAGTTGTCAAGTTGTACAGTGATTCACGCATGAGAACGATTTGTCGTATTCATAGAAAAACTAAAAGGAGGAAAATTGTCGTACACAAAATTTGGACAAAAAAAAAATATTGAATTTTTCTGACCAGCCATCTTTGAGTTGGTACGTGGTACTTCTTAATTCGATTATTTACTTGACCTGGTCAAATTGAAATTATTTTATATATGCGCCATGTGTTTGGTAGGGGTAAATGCCATTTCAGTATTTTTCATTTATTTTGAAGAAATTATTATGTATATTAAATTTAATTTTAAAATAATAATTATAATTATATTTGTTTATTACTTCTTCTAATCCATTTTAATCTTCCCTCAAAGTTTCGAAACACGAATCAAGAAAACATTTAAATTATCTTAATTTTATATTAATTTGACTCCTATACCCTTTTATTTTCGAATGTAAATTATAAATATTTTAATATTTGAAATTTTAAATGCAAATTTTGAGTTATATGTGAGTATATAAATAAAAAAGATAATAAATACACTCTTAAAAATGTAAAATGGCAATTATGTTGAAAAAAATAAAATTTCTTTTAAACCATAGTTAAAACGAAACAGAGGGAGTAATATTATTTTATTGATCATAGTTTTTCTTTTACATTCGGAAGAGCGTAGCTCCTCCCTTGGTCCATGACTGATTAGTCACCAGAAAGGAGACGATTCGCTTAAAGCATCAACTTGTTTCTTTTCTGAGAATTTTTGTGCTATAATAAAAATCCACCAATTGAAGAAGTCTTTGTCTGATTTTAATATCTTCTACGGTTGGGAGATTCAACTTTTTCGGAGCTTAGACTCCTAGTGAATCACGTCATCTCACAGCCGCCTTTCGCCGACTACGTCCATGGCGGACTTCAGGCCGCCGGATCCTCTCCTGGACTGCTTCCTGGAAACATCAGAACTATTCTCTTATGGGAATCTTGTAGCGAAGGCAGGTTCCTTACATCCTCCTCTCCCAAAATCCTATGCACAAATGGTTGAACTGTGTATTTCTGAAACTTATTTAACGTACGTTGTATAATGAAGAAGTGTGTTATCTGAAAAAAAGTTAATTTAATGTACGCCAATTTTTATTATAACATACGTCGTCTGGATTCAATGTATTATCAACGTACGTCATTAGTTATTCATAACGTACGTTATTTGGCAAGGTTTTGCAGACAACGTACGTCATATGGATCAACAGTACATCAGAAACATGTTTCTCGTCACTGTTCCACACTTTCAAAACGCTAACAACGTAAGTTTCTCTCCCAAATCTCACTCACTTCATCAAATCCGCCAAAACCCGTCTCTTAATCACTACCAAAACCAATTCCGATCCTCCCTAATCCATTTTCACCTATTGAAATCAACCAAAAACACCAAAATTCCCTCAAAATCAATTCGACACGTTTTCACCCAAAATTCCCTCAAGATTCTCTCTCACCTCTCTTCAACCATGTGGTTGCTAGAACATTTAAAATAAACCATACTGTATTTAGCGTAAATAGACCTTTCAACAATTTGGGTTTTCTCCGCATAGGAGGGACCCAAAAAGCCCAACAGTCTTCTCCACCCAAATTGACGACTTGATTAAACTACTCCTGTAAGCAATGGAAAATTACAAGTCTTTTCTCTTTAGTATTGATTAGTCGGCAAGACAGCATATTATTGTTTTGGGTGAGAATCCTTATCGTTATTGATGGAAAATTACAACTAAACCAGTACGCATGATCTCCACATCTAGACACAAATTGACGCCTTGATGCAACAACAATGGCAGCTTGTAAGTTTATACATGATCCTTATCATTATTTTGTGCCCGACCAAACCCAACGAATGGGCCAAATGTTCGGTCTAGCCCAATCTTTGGAAGGGACTAGGGCTCGTCAAATTTTAAACAAGTCGAGATTGAACATCAAATACAACTCGAATCAAATTTGAGATCAATTGTGAACTTGAGGCTTCTTTAACAAGTCAAGTTTAAACACTTTAAAATTTAGTTCGACTTTTATTCAGTTACATTCCTATTTGTTGAATTACTTGTCGGATTGTGCTGTTGGGTCGAGATGATTTGTTTGTTATTATTGTTTGTAGCTTTAGTAATATGTTAAGGGAAAATCACACTTTTATTAAAAAAATAAATTCTGAATTTAACAAATGTCTTCCAAGTTTCTAATTACAAAAAATGCTAGAAAAAACAAACTAAATTTGGCAAATGCCATATTCGCGAGAAATTGAATGTTTTGCAAAAAAAAAATGAATTCTAACAAAAAAGAAATCTGAGTTTTCAGAAGATTTTTAAAGGTCTACAGAAGTGTTCAAAACGGAATTTACAATTTTATTTATAAGAAATTTGATTTAATAAATTTTTGGTGTAATAATTTTTTAAAATTAAACTGAATTATTTGTATATATATGTATTCGATATTTAAAAATTCTAATTTTTTTAATGGTAATTAATTTGGTGTATAAAATGTACAAAGGTCTACAATATTCTACAAAGGTTTTCAAAGGTTTATAATAGTCTTTAAATGTCTACAAAAGGTATATACAACATAAATTTTGGGTGTTCGCTGCTGCCAACACCAGGTCAATTTCTGCCACCACTAACACTAAAACAAACTCCGCTAATGATGATGCCAAAACCAGGTCAATCAATATTTTTTTATTTTTTCTATAAAAAACAGAATGCAACGGCTAGGGTTTAGGGAAACACCCTAGCAGCTGCCACCCAATCAATCCATCTGTTGCGCCGATTTCGTTTGCCAAACTCTAGATCTGCCACCATCACCCAATCAACCTTAGACTGTCTCAAAAGGCAGAAGATCGAAGGCAAGACGAGAGAGGAAAGCTGTGAGGCACAGAGATCTAGACGAGAATGCGGAAGGCGAAAGGTTATAGATGAAGGTTGCAAGCCGTGGAGATCTAGAGGAGCACATGGATCGTGGCAGAAGATGGAAGGTTGCGACAACAGGGAGATCTAGAAAAGAACGAAGAAAGCGGCGAGCAGCGGAAGGCAAGAGAGGAAGGCGGAAGGCGGCGGAGCAAATGAAAGAAGGATGCGTTCGAGAGGATAAGGACGAAGTGAGAAAGAGGCACATGAGAGAAGGGAGGAGTGAGAAGAGAGGAAGAGATGAGAGAACCACTAGAGACAAAAAATAAAGAGAGAAAAAATGAGAAAATGTTGTGAGAAATTGGGTTTTATTTAACTGAATTCATTTTTAAGAATCGGAATTAAAAAATTGGCATACAAAAAATTTAAACTTAAAAATGTGTTATTCAAATAATTATCAAACTATGTTCATTTTTGTCAAAATTTGAATTTTGATTGTGGCACTCCGACATAATTAACTGCTCAGATTTTGTCATCTTCGGTCTCGGGGCTTTTTGTTTTTAAACTAGTTGGTCTTGTAGAGTAGTGTGAGACTCTACTCTTCCAGTTATTATAAGCAGAAAAGTTTAGGGAATTTTTGTTTAGAGAAGTTTTCCATTTTTAAAAAATAAATAATAAAGAATAAATTGTTTCCCCAAATAATTTTTTTTTTCCGAGAACGCAGAAAAAGCTTTTCTATTTCCAAAATTTCTATAGCTTTTGGAAAAAGTATTTTAACTTATTTTTCAATTTTCCATTTCTTATAAACTTGGAAAACACGGACTTTATTTAGTTTGATTTAATTTATTTAAAACAATTCTTAAATCATCTGGATGTTACATAGGCTTTTCATCCTTATAATAATTAAATAAGAAGAATATAAATCATGAAATCAACTCCAAACTTAACAACTTCACAGAAAAAAAAATCCAAACTTAACGGATCAAATTTTTATATAAAACAATATCAACCATATTCACTAATTAGTTCGCAATAGAAGGATGAGTCTCAGCTTTTATATAAAAAATAGTTCGCAATAGAAGGATAGCATTGGAAAGAATTCTAAAGAACTTAGAAAATCATCTGCTATCACCTAATGGTAATACTACATGATCTCTTATGCTATCGTACCTGCTTGAAGTGCAGCCTTCGCTAAGACCATTATTTTCCTGATGAATGTCCGTAAGCAAGTACTCTTTTTCATCTGAATTGGATTGATGCCTTGGATGTTTATCCATCAATATCATAACCTCCAGTTCCATTGCAACTTCCTTCATCGATGGCCTGTCCTCACCTTTCAATGCTAAGCACTGCTTCGCCAGAATTGCCACTTCCCTGAGCTGCTCACTTTTTCCTTCTTTTACGACATCATTGTCAAGTATCTCAAACAAGCGATCTTGCTTCATTGCCAGAACAAAATACATTGCTAGACTTCTCTCTGGCTCGGACCTGTCAAAACAAAGTGCCTTCATACCGGTTAGAAGCTCGACAAGAACTACTCCGAAGCTGTAAACATCACTCTTCTCTGTCAATTGACTTGTATGCAAGTACTCGGGGTCCAAATAGCCCAGTGTTCCTTGCACCATTGTCGATAGTTGAGTCTCATCAAGTGGGGCGAATCTTGAAGCTCCGAAATCAGACACTTTTGCCGTGTAATGGGAATCTAACTGTATGTTGGTGGGCTTGACATCTCTGTGGATGATCGGTATATTAGCAGTAGAATGCAAATAAGAAAATGCTCCGGCAGTTTCCGAAGCGATCCTCAGACGAATATGCCACGGAAGAAATGTTGATCTGGTCTTGTCATGTATGTGATCAAAGAGGGTACCGTTTGAGATGAACTCGTAAACAAGTAAAGGGACTTGCGTCTCTAAACAGCAACCCAAAAGCTTGACCACATTCCTGTGATTAATTTCAGAAAGCACATCCACCTCATTAATGAACTGCTCAACTTGGTTTTGATCAACAATTGTCGACTTCTTAATAGCAACTTCTCTTTTATCAGCTAAAATTCCTTTATAAACTGTGCCAAAACCTCCCTTGCCAACGATCCTACTTTCATTATAATTGCCTGTGGCCTTCTCTAGCTCCTCTGCAGTAAATATTTTCCTCATATTGGAGCTTCCACCTGATCCGGAAAACCTTTGCTGCAAAATCAAACCTCCATTTTGGTGAAAGAACTTCTCTTTGAGCTTGATGAGCCTTCTATGCTTCACAAACAAGTAGATCGTGGAGCTTGCGGCAAGTGACAGTACAAAGAGTATGCCAACACCTAGTCTCAAACCATGTGTTATACATACAATTATCTTCAGAATTTGATCCATTGAAAAAACGGGAGATGGAAGACAATATATTTACTCACCCAAAACAATCCATAAAATCGGAAGCTGGTTGAGTTTTCAGCCTTCTCCATCTTTTCTTCCATCCCCACGATACCATCTTGGACAGGAACATTTATAACCACCATTTATGTTTGTACATCTGTGCGAGCAGTTATTGTGATCCTCTTGTTTGCATTCATCAGCGTCTGCAAGTCAAGTTATAGGACATTATATTGATATATAATTACATTCTGAAGTACTAAGTACTTTTATCCTGTTCCAGATAAATGAATAAATGAAAAGAAATAAGAAAAGAAAAATACCAAGCCATCCGAGGTATGGATTTCCTTCATAACCTCGCTTGCAAAAGCAACGAAAACCCGAAACCTTGTTTGGTAAAGTTGTGCTGGCGTAAGCGTTCTCCTTGCAAGCTTCATCAGTTTTTGTATAGTTTGGTTGACAGACCAATCAAGCGTCACTGGAAACTGTTTGTTTTATGGCATGTTTTTCAGAAATTCAGGGGATAATTTGAAAGCTTTTTCTTGTACAACGAAGGCGCAGGTGCAGGGACTGAAACTTGATATATTTTCATTGTTAGAGCCATAAGCTGAAGCAGTTACTCGGTATAGTCCATCAGGAATCTCTATCTGGCAACACCCGCTACCAGAACAAGACTTGTAATTAATGATCCTTTCCTCCTCACAGAACGACATACACCCTGCTCTGTACCTTGTATCGTTTCTGAAGCCTTCCACATATCCATAACTATTGCAGCCAACCACAGTGAATTTATTTTCTGAATTGGAGAAGGTGAATGCTGCTAAAGTAAACGAAGACCCACGGGTTTGATTCAGATCATAGCAATCTCGGGCTACTTCCGTGAGCAGCGTGTTCAACTGCCCACCGATAGTGATCTCAGTAACCTCGTAACGCGAAGTCCTCAAGAATGGTTTTGGTGGGTTGTGAGAGTCGTCTCAAGTTATGAGGAAATTTGAGTTTAGATTGCAACCCTTAACTCCGAATGGGTAATGGATGCTGACATCCCCACAAGTGTCGGGGCAGCCAGGCTTTGGTTGAGCTGCTGAAAGAGATATAATTGAGAAAAGTATAGAGTAACCATAAGAACCACCAATTGGGAACGCATTGCTTTGATTTTTTTTTTTTAATTTGAGAAGATAAGCGGTTATAATTAGGGATGTCAACTGGTAGAGTATGAGTAGGGTATATTAATATCTTTATCCGTATTTATAATTCATATTATGTACTCATACATTACCTGTACTCGTGCGGGTGACAAAAATTATTATTCGTACCCTACCCACATGGTATCTGTTTACCCGTAAGGTATTCATTTACCCGTAGTTTAAATTTAATTAATTAACTTAAAAAATAATATATCATCAATTTAAAACAATAGATTGAAAAAATACACAAGATAATATAAAATATTATATTTACACAACATAATATAAAAACTATAATTTGCAACCGAATGTAATTAATAAAATAGGAAAGTGATAAGTTGTCACTTGATGGAGAATTTATACAAAAATTATAGTCTA
>CAODLS013835956.1:0-12097 GCA_948243855.1 Flueggea neowawraea
CTTCTGGATGTTATAGTCTGCAAGAGTACGGCCATCTTCGAGCTGCTTTCCGGCAAAGATAAGTCGCTGCTGGTCTGGGGGGATGCCTTCCTTGTCTTGGATTTTTGCTTTCACGTTGTCAATGGTGTCTGAACTCTCCACCTCCAAAGTAATCGTCTTTCCGGTGAGTGTCTTCACAAAGATTTGCATGCCACCACGTAGACGAAGCACCAAGTGCAAGGTAGATTCCTTCTGAATGTTATAGTCGGCGAGGGTGCGCCCATCCTCTAGCTGCTTTCCAGCAAAGATAAGCCTTTGCTGATCAGGAGGAATTCCTTCTTTGTCTTGAATCTTAGCTTTGACATTGTCAATTGTGTCGGAACTCTCCACCTCAAGTGTAATTGTCTTGCCAGTGAGGGTCTTAACAAAAATCTGCATACCACCACGAAGACGGAGCACAAGGTGGAGAGTGGACTCCTTCTGGATGTTATAGTCAGCAAGAGCACGGCCATCCTCAAGCTGCTTTCCTGCAAAAATCAACCTCTGCTGGTCTGGAGGAATACCCTCTTTGTCTTGGATCTTAGCTTTCACATTGTCAATAGTATCAGAACTCTCCACCTCAAGGGTGATAGTCTTCCCGGTAAGAGTCTTCACGAAGATTTGCATACCACCACGAAGACGCAGCACCAAGTGAAGTGTGGACTCCTTCTGAATGTTGTAATCAGCAAGGGTGCGTCCATCCTCGAGCTGTTTGCCAGCGAAAATCAGCCTCTGCTGGTCTGGGGGAATGCCCTCCTTGTCCTGAATTTTCGCCTTGACATTGTCAATAGTGTCAGAGCTCTCAACCTCCAATGTAATAGTCTTTCCGGTGAGAGTCTTGACAAATATCTGCATACCACCCCTCAATCGAAGCACCAAGTGGAGAGTGGATTCCTTCTGGATGTTGTAGTCGGCAAGGGTCCTACCATCCTCAAGTTGCTTACCCGCGAAGATAAGCCTCTGCTGGTCCGGCGGAATCCCTTCCTTGTCCTGGATCTTGGCTTTGACATTGTCGATTGTGTCAGAGCTTTCCACCTCGAGGGTGATTGTTTTCCCGGTTAGAGTTTTCACAAAGATCTGCATCTGCAGGCACAAGAGATCGCAAAAATCAATATCTTAAAACCAGAAAGACAACAACTGTATCAAAACAAGAAAACCACACAACCGATCCTCTAATTATTTTTGTGGTTCGCTCTAATCAATATCAAATAAAATAACCAAACAAATCATAATCATACATAAATTCCTAAATCAATCAATCATAATCTCCTCGGTATCATAATCGTGTAATTATTCAATCCATCCCAATCCCTAACCGTAATTCCTAACCAAAAACATAAATTTCACAAAATCAAAGACCGATCTATCTAAAACTAACTGATATTGATTTAAAAAAAACTGATATTAAACATTCAAAGGAAAGAGAAACCCGAAACATAACATACCTTCGATGAGACTTTCTAGAGAACTTTAAGGAGCGATTTTTGAACGGCTTCTCGTGAATCTGAATTGCGAAGGCTAAGTGGTTGTTCAAGGTGGTTGTTTTTATCGCTGTATGTGGTGGCCAAAAAGACTACACTACCCTTTTCGATCGCCAATAGAATGGTGCCACGTAGATTATTTGCGTCAAAAGTAGGTTCTACAATAATCGAGGTCTATCTTGTCGTGATGGCGGATATTTTTAGGAGTGTGTGGATATTAACACCACTCACTGCTCTGGAACATGCGAAACACGCGTTCTTATAATTGGACCGAGTCGTCGATACAACCGAAGAGCTTGTCGTTTCACAGTAATGCAAGTCGCTTATCAATAAACGACCTGTCGGCTATACCATTCCAGCTATATTCAAATTTCAAGCCCAATAACCGCTATTTTCCTCGCTTCTCCAATGACAGGCCCAAAAACCGTTACTCTCGCTCGGTCGGCTCCAAATTCAGCTGCCACTTGCAGTCATCCCACGAGTCGTTTCCTTCTCTCCCCAACCCGCAGCAATGCCTCCCGTCGCTTCCCCATCCGGCGACGCCATCTTTGCCAGCATCGAGCACGTGGTAAGCAGCTGCTCTCTTTCTCTCTATGCCCACCTTAGTGCAATGTGAGTCTTTTCAGTCAAGTGTCGATCGAGCTTTTCTTTCATCCGTTCGGGCTTCCAATATGTTCAGCCATCTAAGTTTTAAAATTTATGTTTATACGGTCGGTTTTAATTCTATTATCCGTTCGAGGAAGTGTTAAAAATGAAATTATCCCCCATTATCTAAGTATGCAAGGTCTCTGGGTTTATATTAAAGTGACAAAACGAAGAGCTATTCACATTAACTTACGGTGCCATTGTTCGTTTGTTACCTATGGATTTGGAGGAAGTTGAAGAAGTTAACAAACAATTAGATCAGATGTGCAGGTCAAAAAACGCTGTAAATTTATTTACTTATATTTACAATTATTAAAAATTTAGTCACATCATATTTTTTTTAGTTGATTAAATTCAATTTCAGCGGATATAATATTGGCATTCGATTAATTGATGAGCTTTTAGCGAAATCAAACGTTTCGAGATGCGCGGATTTTAGGGAGACCGCGGAATTTATTGCGAAGGTTTGTTCAAATTAATAAGTTTTGTGCGGAGTGGAGTGAATTCGTTGTCGTTTGAATGCAGTGTTTTGAAATTGCATATGAGCTCTTTCTGTTTGAAGAGGTTGCAGCAAGAGACCGGATTTTCATACTTTAACAGAATAACAAAGAAGGATTCCATGTTTTACAAGTTGGATTCAAGATGTTTCTGGGAGTGAGTGCATCCTGAGAGATTGGGATGCAGAGGGGACGTGTTGCAGAATTGTTTTGGTGGATTTTGTTGAACTGGCTGATACTTGTCAAGGTCTTTACTATCGCAATGTCTGGAGTGGCATCATAAGGGGAGCGTTGGAGATGCCGAGATGGTGCATATCACTGCATTCTGTTATCAATCTTCTATTATCCAATAAGAAATGATTAATTTGGCTTGTGGCAATTAATGAAATAGCTTTAGAACATGAAAAGCGTAGATTTAACTTGCTTGATTTGCATTTGTGCCTCAAGAGTCAATGAACCTTGGATCTAAATGTTTAAGATTTGTCCTAGATATTTTGTTACTTTGCCAGAATCTGGTGGTTTTTACTTGTGGAATTTGTGTTGTAATGTTCGATGTGGTTATCTATCGACATAAAAATTCGAAAACAGTATCCATTGGTTCTAGTTCAATGGCCACAAACATGTGAGGCGGATCTTAGTTATAGAGAGATTAAGTTATATAAGATATAAATAAAGAGGGTGAACTTTGAGAAAGAAAAGAGAGAAACAAAACGAAAGAGAAGAGGGTAAAATTATCTTTTAGCATTAGTTCTTTAGTTTAATTAATGGAAAATAGTCTATAATCAGATGAAGTGAAGTCTCCCTATAGCTCAATCCTTAATAATCACAATTGTGATGCATCTCAAATATTAAAAAAATAATTAAAATAGAAGTGAAGCCTGTCCAATATTTTACAATATTATAGTTATAATATTGATAATATTGATTGAGATACATCGCAATTGAGACATAAATGAGCTCCACTCCAAATTATCGCAATTGAGATACAAGAGAACTCCACTCCAAATTTTTCCAATGAATTTGTAGCTAATTAGTAGCTGAGTCAACTATAAAACATTAATATAGTGTTTGGTATCAAATGAATATTCATTTCATTTATAAATAAAATGATATAAAATCTATGGAGAATTGTATTTGGAAATAAATTAATATGTTTGGTTTCTTTGTTGAATTCTTTATTTGTAAATGAATTTTGTGTTTAGAATGAGTAGTGATTTGTAATTATTTGTCTTTGGTTTACAAAAAAAATGTCTTTATAGTTAATATTTAGGTGGAAGATTGAGAGCGTGTTGTAAGGATAATTTTGTCAAATTGATAGAAATGTGGAATTCATTTACAAATTCTTCCTCTCTTGATAGGATTTACAAATGAACAAAACTTAACAAAAATCAATTCCTTCATTTGAAAATGAATGATTTGAATATTTTAAAAAATCAAACAAAAAACGGAATTGACAAAAATAAGAATTTGCAAATGAATTCCACAAAATTTTGTGGAATTCATTTACACCAAACATACCATAAATGATCGAGAATTTGATTCTTGAACCGGTGGAAGCCAATAAAACGTCTTATTTAAAAAAAGTCTCCGGATACTTGCTGGTGTTACTCGTCATGCTAATAGAGGCTCATCTCAATCTCAAGACAAGATGTGCATTGTTATATAATTTCTGAGTAATTTCTTGGATTCTACCAGGTCATTGACTGCGTTGTTTACTTCAAGTTGTCTTAATGACATATTATATCCAACAACATACGTTAGACCAAGATTTCTTTTAACACCTACACAGTTTGTCTGTATGCCCCAACAAAAAATTTCTTTACTTTTAGTTTTTTTTTGTCACGACCTAGTGGTGATTCTAAATTGATCCTATTTAAAAGGTACTTTTAAATTTATATCGTATTTAGATTAATTTTCGTTTGGAGTTGGTTTGTATTTTTAAGAGTGAGAATCCTCCCAGTTTAGACTGCTGCATATTCAGGGTTCGAATTTAATATTTTTGATTAAGTTGAAACAATTTTTTGCTAATTAATCTAATTTCAAGCAACCAGTGCTCTTTTAATTTGAAAGTCAAATTTTTGAGATTCAAGGAGCTTTTTACAATTTTAATTTTATGTATATTTAATTATTATTTCATATGTAATCTTAATAAACGTGTTATTCTTTTCATTTCTGTAAAAACAAACTTTACTTTTTATTTATAAAGTTTCTTTTTATAAATCTTACTTAGAAATTTACATGAAATTCACAAGAACAAATATGATAACCCTACTTTGCAACTTTCATTACAGTCCCTCTTCCTTTTCTCGTCACAGTCTTCATCAATGTTTTATTCCCATTGGTCAGAATCATCACTGAAATATCACCTACACGTAGCCCTATCAATTCCTTAAAGTAAAAGTCTACGCTGAAGTCCGTCTTTTTATTTTTGCCAGTACGCTGAAGTCCGTCTTTATATCAAGAAAAAAGAGAACCAACACAGATCACATCCATTTGCTTCATTCCCCTCTTCACCTCCATCTCCACTAAAGATTTCAGATACCCTTTTCAGGTTTCGCCGGGAAACCACTATTCTTCACCAGGAAACCATGTCAGGTAACGGCGGTTGCGGCAAGTGCTGTTGTCGTTTCATATTCACTTCAGGCCTTACAGCCCTCTTTCTATGGCTAAGTCTCCGATCTTCAAAACCCAAATGTCTACTCCAAGATTTTTACATTCCCGCCCTCAACAGAACCTTAAACTCCACAACAAACACTACTCTTTTTTTCCGCTTAAGACTAGAGAACACCAATAAGGACAAGGGTGTCTTGTACGATCCAATAAATGTCACATTTTTTGACAGTCCAAATAAAAACCACTCCATAGCCAACTGCATAATACCACAATTTTATCAAGGCCATAAAAAGAAGGCTAGAAAGGGTCCTCCTGCCGGAGTTCCCACTGACTGGAAAGCGGTTTCCAGGGCGGTTTTCCCCAACGGAACGGCGGTTTTCCGGGTGGATATGACCACTTCAGTTAGGTACAAGATTTTGTTTTGGAAGACAAAGAAGAGGCACAGAATTATGGTGGGAGGTAATGTGTTCGTTAATGATCAAGGCACCAAGCCAGACCCCAAGAAGGCTGTGAAGCTCTCTGGTGCATCTGTGATTGCAGGGTATTTTGGACGAATTGGAATGTTATTAGTCAATTTTTTTGGCATTTGTTTTGCTTCATTAGTTGTTTTGGATTTATTTACGTTTTTTTTATTTTATTTATATTTTTATTTATTTTGGTTTTGTTTTCTTTTTTTTTTTTTTGTATTTGGAAAGTTTTGTTGTTACTGACGGACTGTATGAGATTTTTTTCCCACGGGAACGGTTATTTTTTTGGATGGAAATCTCAATTTCTAGTGGCGAGGACTTGTGAGTGAGGAACACAGGAGAATAAAGAGAAGAAATAATTATGTCTTATTTAATTTATTAGAAAAATATGGTCCGTTAATGATTGGTTAATTAATTCGAGTCCAGTTTAATCAAAATTTGGTTATCTTATTAATGATTTAACTCAATTAGATAACTATGTAACTGAATGAGTGATAAATGAATCCAATATATGTTTTAGAAGAGTCCATTTTTCCACAGGCATACTTACCAATCCATCGTCTTTGTGGTCTCAAGTTCTTAGGCATAAATATTTAGGAGGTAAAGAGCCGAATTTGGCTAACTCTCAAATGCATAAATGGTCTCCGTTGTGGCGTGGTATTATGGTCATGTCAACTTCTGTTCTCGATGCCTGCAGCTGGTCAATAGGTAATGGAGCTATAATCAAGTTCTGGTTTGATGACTGGGTTGAGGGTGTTGGCCCTCTCATTAATCATTTGACTTCTCCGCTTGAAGAGTCCAATCTACAGCTCTTTGTAAAAGACTGTTATCACAAAATTCAGGCTGGTGACATTGATTTGTGCACCATTCTCCCCTCCGGTATAATTCTGAAATTTAATGCGACCTTGCCACTCATTTCTGAAGATCAAGAGGACACAATTGTTTGGAAGCATACTCCTTCAGGTATCTTCTCCTTATCCTCGGCTATTAGTGCTATTTCTAAAACTGTGAGCCCTACTTGTACTTCTTCTAGTGAATGGATGTGGAGTCTTATTTGGAAGCTTGATTGCCCACAGAGAGTGAGAACGTTTCTATGGCTTAGTGCCAAAGATAAACTCTTCTCCAACTCCCAAAGGGTTAGAAGACATCTCGCCCCATTTGCCAGTTGTAATCTCTACAGTAATGCCCATGAAAGCATTTTACACGCCTTGCGAGACTGCCAACATGCAAAGAAACAATGGCTTTGTATCATTCCTGAAGTACTTCGACCCTCTTTCTTCTCTTGCGAGCTCCAAGACTGGTTGTGCCTTAATTTGCAGCAAACCAAGTTACAGGTGAAGAGGATTAGCTGGCCATTGCTTTTTAGTGTTACAGCTTAGCTCATCTGGGGTTCAAGGAATAAATTCCTTTTTGAAGGCACCTTTCCAAACCCGTCACTCTATAGCTGGGACCTCCAACATGCAAAGCAATTTATCATTTCCAAGCATAGAGTTGCTAGGGTGCAAGTCTCTAAAAAAAGTGAGCGTGAAGGGATCATATGGACTAAACCTCCTGTTGACAGTGTGAAAATTAATGTGGATGGGGTTGTTGACTTGTCCTCAGGAAGAAGCACAACTGGTGGTCTTATTCGAGATTCTACAGGAGTTATGATGGTTGTTTCTCGGTAAATCTAGGCTTTTGTTCCCCTCTTTTTGCGGAATTATGGGCGATGAAATATGGTATAGAATTGGCTTGGAGAAAAGGGTACCGGAATGTTATATTGGAATCGGACTCTACTCTTACAATTAGTATTGCCTTAAATCCTCAAGTATGGAAAGGTCGTCACCAAGCGTTGATCCAGAGGCTACGTGAATTACTTGCCTTTCCTTGGACTGTTTTGATACATCATGCAGTTAGAGAAGCCAATACTTGTGCTAATTTTGTTACTTACGAGCTGTTTTCTCTTAGTTGTTGTACTCAGACCTTGTAGGGTATCCTCCCTCATTGTTACCAATTATTTATCAATGAATTTATATGGCCCATTGCCTTCCAGAGAGGTCAGCCTAGCTGGGTTGTCTGGAGGTGGTGCCACACATGTCCGAGGTCAGCCTAGAGGAGTCTGGGCCTGTGTGGGTCAGTCGTTTCAAAAAAAAAATCCTAATTAAGCTTAGACACTAAATTAGTTGTAGTCATCAAAATACACCACATATTGTCTTTTCTCCCTAGAGAGAAAGTGAGGCCGTCAGCCTCCATACCCAAAGAGAAAGAAATCATTCCTCCACCGTGACTCATGCATTCGTATGTATCCTCATGTGACATATCGAATGTAAAATCAGTTCATGTCATTCTCATCATTAATCAACGAAAGTGGTTTACATGCAATGCTAGTATACAACTAGATTCGTTTTCGCTTCTGTTTATGTTTAACGTTGCACATATCGAGGTTAGTAACTCGAGCTACTTATTGGTTTTCAATTCGTTTGGTTATTAGTTTGTTGTATGTAATACCGACATAATTAAAAAATACAAAATAGTTTTTTATGTCATTTCATTTGATTCGTTGGGTTACGAAATTTAGGTTAACTCATATTTTTCATTTAGTGGAAAAATTAGAAATTGTTTTGCTGCACAGGATGTGAACAAAGCACAAAAAATAACATTGCTTTGAAAAAAGAAAAAAAGGGACTAAAACAAAGTCTTGTTAAATTGTTAGAGTCCAAATGTAATTACGTAAAACAATGTAGGTTTTGTCTAAAGCCAAAATGATTACTCCATTGATCACCAGATTCAACCTATTCTCTCTTCCCTTGTTTATCTTCTCCCTCTTCTTTCTCAAGAGGACTGCCTCCAGTGCATCTTTACAATCTATGAGTCTCAAAATCTTTCTATTTGTCTCAAAGTTTTTTAAAGGTTTTCTTAATTGTGTTTAATGAATTTGTAACTCATTAGTATTAGAGTCATCTCGTCCACTATAACACCAAGAGTTCAATTTAGTAGTAGCAATAAAATGACTTATCCAAAAAAAAAAAAAGATGTGCGTGATGATGGGCTTGTAAATAGAGAGATGTTCTTATTTTGTGAACACCGGGTCATTTTCTTTGAAGCTCTTTAAAATGACTTTTAAAATGACGTAGGTGAATTGACAGCCATAAAAAGATTTGAATCATTATTAGTTCAATCGTTCTCACCACGGTTTGAATCCTCGTTGTCATAAAATTTAAAGGCGCATCTTACATTTATTTATCACTATAACATTTACCGTTAACTCCATTAAATAAGAGGTTTACAAAAGAAAATAAAATTTAAGGACAATGGATTCATATTTTGAAGTCAATGGAGCTCAGATTGCGGTATATAAATTCATAGTTAGCCTTTTTATTTGATAGCATATTTCTTGTAGTAAACATTTTCTTTAGTAAAGTATCTATGTCTATCTTTGTCTCAAAAAAGAGAAACAACACCTGATCGCCCAAATCCACTATTCTTTGCTTCACACCGCTCCTAACCTCCATCTTCATCGTCATTAAATACCCTTTTCAAATTCCACCGGCAAACCACTATTCTTCACCGGTAAACCATGCCACAATCTAGTAACAAAAGCTATAGAACTTGTTGTGGGTTCTTATGTAGTTCCATAATCACTTTAGGCCTAATTGCCTTGTTTTCAAGGCTAAGTCTCCGAGCGTCAAAACCCAAATGTTCACTCCAGGATTTTTATATTCCTGCCCTCAACAAAACCTCAAACTCCACAACAAACACTACCCTTTTTTTCCACTTGAGATTAGAGAACACCAATAAAGACAAGGGTGTGTACTATGATCCAATAAATGTCACATTTTTTGACGGTCCAAATAAAAACCACTCCTTAGCCAATTACACCATACCGCCATTTCATCAAGGCCACAAAAAGAAGGCTATAAAGGGTCCTCCAAATGGAGTTCCTACTGATTGGGAAGTGGTTTTCCGGGCGGTTTTGGCTAACGGAACGGTGTTTTTCCGGGTGGATATAGTCACTTTGGTTAGGTACAAGATTCTGGCTTGGAAGACAAAGAGGCATAGAATTATGGTAGGAGGTGATGTGCTCACTGATGATCAAGGATCCATGCCGGACTCCGAGAAGGGTGTGAAACTCTCCGGTGCATCTATGATCGGATTGTATTTTGGACAAATTGGGATTCCATTAAGTAATTTTTTGGTATCAGTTTTGCTTCATTGGTAGTAGATTTTTTTTTATGGTTGATGCATTATTTTATATTTTATGTATCTTGATTCTTTTTAATGTTCTGGAAATGATTTTTTGTTGGAATGCTTTTTTTGTTGTTGTTACAGATTGGTTGTATTTTCCACGGGAACGGTGATTTTATTGGATAAAAATTTAACTAATTTCTGGTGTCAGTTTTGATTTTAGAATTGATATATCTTTTATTTTCTTTCAAGTAGTGAATCAATATATTTTCTTTGACAAAAAAAGTTAATGAATCAATATATTTTCTTTGTAGAGATGTTTCTTTTTCCTCTCAAGCTGTTATTTCTGCGATAAACCTATAATTACATATAGCGACTTTCATTTATGTTGGATGCACCTTTTCTAATTGGCATTCAGTGTTATTTTTTGTCAATGGTGGGAGCGTGGATGACACTGTGTGCACGTATGTAATGTGTGGTATATGTACCACTGATAGCTTGGATCAACTGATAAAAGGTTGTTTCAGTTTAATCAGAGGTCTCGGATTTGAGATATGTGTACGCAACAGTCTAAGTGGTAAGGATTTCACCCTTTAAGGTGTAAGCAAGTTCTCGAATGCGGATTAGTCTGATGCGACCATGGCTTAAAGGTGTCTGCCTCCGTCCAAAAAACCGGATGGTCGTGACCGAAAAAAATGGTGTGGTATATGTGAATGATAGAGTCGTGCATACTAAATTTGAAAAATGGGTTCGTATGCACTATAATCTCTAAATTTACGGGTCGGCCGCATGTAGAAAAGTTATTGATATTATATATATGTTATTTTCAAAAATTATAGTTGTAAATATGTCGTTGTTACAAAAATAAAGTGGTAATTACACAGGTTGTTATTTTTTAGGCCATAATTTTTAAAAATAATAGTCCATGTTTTAATTCTATAAAAATTTCAATTTTTATGTTTGTTTTTAAAAAATGTCACATGTTTGAAGCTAGGTCTTAAAAATCTCACATTAATTTTTATATAAATTTTAAAATTTTCCTTTTATTTTTAAAATTTCTCTCTCTCTCTCTTCAATTTCCTCTCTCATAGTTTCTTTCTTTATCTCTCTCTCTCCCTCCCCTCATTTATCTCTATTGGTTGCTCTCTTCCACTCTCTCCCGAAAAAAACCATAGCAGCTCCTTTTTCGCTGCCATCCACCTCCTCCATTTCCTCCGTCCTTGTCCGCTCTTCTCTTTCTATTCTTGTTCTCTATCTCGTCGCAACCTCATCTCTCTATCGTCGGTTCTCTCTTTCGTCGCGACCTCGTGTCTCTATTGTCGTTCTCTCTTTCATTCCTCGCATTGATCTCCATTACTCTAGCCTTAGATCTCCGCAGCTCGCTTCTATCACCTCGATCTCTGCCGCTATCCTCTCTCGCCTTCCAAACTGGGATGTGTCGCATGAACTAGACAAGTTGGAGAGGCAGTGATGGCGACTAGGGTCTATCAAACCGTAGCTGCGCAAGGAAGGAGGCGAAGATGCGAACCCTATCCAGAGGTGACGAAGAAGATGCGGCGTGGTTGGAGAGAGGTGGCGACTTAGCTATTTGACCGAGGAGAGAGGCAACGACAAGTAGCTAGGATTTGTTGAAACCCTAGTTGCAACTGAAGATGGTTACGAAAAATTATGCAATCAGTCCTTGAAGTTTCCAGATTTTGTAAAATGATCCCATTAACTTTTAAATTTTCAATATTAGTCTATTGTCTTGAAAAATTATTGATAAAATTCTAATTAAAGTTGTGGTTATGTTGTGTTTAGCAAAAATAATTTTTGTATGGTTCACAAAGAACCAAAAAAATTAATACTTGCATACCATATATATATATATATATATATATATATATTGACAACATTTTACAATGGTTCACGCTGCGCAACTGTTTGTGAAGCAAAAAACATCGCATTTAAAAATTCATTAAGTGTATATACTATTGTGAAATTCATTTAGACTTCTTAAAAAAATTGAAATGTGTCAACCATTGTGAACCGTCCATAATGGTTCACAATAATGTACAATATAATAAACGTTATTTTGTGAACCACTGTGAACTTCAAAATTGACACTAGAAAAAAATTTTGAGAGTAAAATTCGTTTAAAATTCCTAAAAAAATTAAAAAAATCATTTAGACTTTTTTAAAAATATGAATTATATGAACCATTGTGCACCGT
>CAODLS013836825.1:0-14041 GCA_948243855.1 Flueggea neowawraea
AAAAAATGCACGGACCAATTATATTTCGCCACGTGGTACACGGTCAAACTGTCAAAGTTAACTGCATAAAATGTGGACGAATTATATATCGACATGTGTCTTTGTGCAGTCGCGACAAGTGGCTTCCTGCAACGTCGACACGTGGACTTATATGGCATCAACGCGTGGCAGCATATTACTCCAACACGTGGCGATATCTATATGTGACACGTGGTGTCATCTCGATGCAACACGTGGCATACTGACTGGTCTAACACGTCATCAAGTTTAACCATTGATAAGGTGACACGTGGCATAGTTAACACGTGTTGGACACGTGACGTGCGTATCGGTCAACTTGGACCATTAAGAAAGCAACACATGGCCAATTCAAATTTTGACACGTGTCTTATCGGCATGTGTCACCACGCAACTGCGACACGTGGCAGTATCGTGCAGTGGGGCGTGTAGCCCGACGACGCGCGTGGGAGTGAACTGGGCGGCTCATGTCAGAGCGTGACACATGTACCGACCACCATTTTTCTTTTTTTCTACAAAATTATTTTTGGATTTTTCTGAAATTTTTGGTACATTTTTTACAATTTTTTGAGTTCTTGAACTATTTTTTTTCAATTTATTTGTGTATAAATAATGCTAAAAAATGGTGAGAAATTGCATTTCTCTGCCAAGAATTATTTTAAAAATTAGTTTTCAAAATAATTAGTTTTAAAATAAGCAAATGTGGTTCTCATTTAGTTAATTAAAATTAGATTTCAATTATTTGAGAAATACGCGAGTACGTATATGTCCGTTTTATTTGTAATTTATTACAAATATAAGAATGAGGTAAAACCACGTTGCATTGAATATAGTGCAAATTAAGGAAGAATTTGCATGACTCCTAAAAGAGAGTATTTTGGGACGGTGGTGGTCGAAAAGGAGATTTGATTGTGCATTAAGTGTACAATGGTGATAAAGGTTCACTTACTTCATAAAAGATTATGATACTCATCACCGATATTGGTTAAACTATTGGTCTATTCCTTAAGTGTTGAGGAAAGACGCATAGAGATTCTAGTGAGTTAAAAACGTTTTGAAATTGGTATGTCTAAGATCACTATGATTGCAAAGAGAAATCGTGAGAAGTGGGAGATCCACTTTAAGGTCGTATGATTTATAGGATTTTGATAAGTTGACACGAAAACTTATAAATCCTATTTAACACTTTGGAAAAGGTCCATTGTGTATCCAATTAGTAGGCACAAGTTTAATACTATATTTGTGTAGTATTATTTTTTGGGGATATTAGCATTATTTGTATGTTATTGTTGTCCAATGTTAATGTATTTTATATTAACATTGAGATAGATTGTTTGTGTTAATTTGTCTTAATTTTGTGCAATATTTTATATGTTGAATATATTGTCCAATTATTGAGTTTGTCTAAATGATTGAGATGACCAACATGGATTCCCTTAAGTCAAGTGAATTTTAAAAGTGAATCCAAACAGTCATTATTTACTGTCTATAAAATTAAATATAGTATGGTTAATTGTTAAGATCAAGATGATACATGTGCACCTAATGAACATTTCGATTCAAAGCTTAATAAGAGGCTATGCTAGTTTAATTTTTGATTGGATAGTAAATATATGTGTATTGTCGAATGAATTACTTGTGTGTAACTATGTTTTATTGTTTGGCATGATATTTGTGTGATTCATTGTTTATAAAAGTCAATTGATGCCAATACATACATATGTATATGTTACAACTATATTGAGCTTAGGTGGAAATAATAGTAATTCTTAGATTAGGAAAATTTAGTATGTACTCTAAGAACTAAGCTCGTGCCCTTTTGAACTTGATTATGTCCAAATTCAAGGATGAGTAGAACACCACTCAACACATTTTGGACTGAAATGTCTATAAGATGTGAAAGTTAGAAAATTCCACTACGTCTATCATCGTCTTTTATCGGTACAAAAGATGACGTATTCACTTAGCTAATTTACAAGTATCAAGATGCAATATATATTTGTAATTTGCAGTTTAAGAGCAGTTAGTTGGCGTGACACTAACTAAACTCGTAGTATTTGATCATCGACTGGTACTTGCTATAAAAACTAATAATGGGAGTAGATGCATAATGCCTATATGATTAGAAAGCTTAGTGATCTTGATCATTGTTTGATCAAGGACAAGGTTTAAAGTAGTTATTCACTTCTTGCCTAAATTTCATACTAAGTTCAACAAAAAAAAAATATATACAGAATTTAGAGGACATAGCCTACGTGTCTAAAGTGCTACCACACTCACCTGGACGCCGAACAAATAATCTCGAGTACGGTCCACCGGTGAATGACTGGTCACCTCGGAAGTCCAACCGAGCATAATACAAAATTCATTATACAAACATGAAACACGATAACTATGACATTACAGAGTATGCATGCAATGCAAATATTCGTCCCAACCTACCACGAATGAAAATCCTAATGCGAATGAAAATCTATCACTCTTGTCTCAAAAATCGAAATCTACGTAAAATTACACTTTAGTCCTCATCCGATGTAAAATTATATTTTAGTCCCCAACATTTCAAAATTTATAAATCAGCCATCAAAGTATTCTCAAACTACCAAATAATCCTCCAATTAATCAAAATTTTCAAATTAGTCCTCTAACTCTCAAAAATTATAAATACATCCCTAAAATGCTAAATATTAGATTTAGTCCTTAATATACTCAAAATTATGAAAAATTACGATTTTGGTCTTTTCGGCAGAAAACTACACCAAAACATCCCAAATCTCGAATCGATCAAAACTCGATATTCTAATCAACCCACATTGTCTCTAATCATTCCCCTAAACATGAATGAACAATAGAATTCAACAAAACAACTCAAAAACCACCACTTTTCTATTAAAAATTTAATTTCTATACCCATTTCCTAACCAACATTCATTCTCTTCCAATCTTCAAAACCCAACACAAAATCATGCATCTCTAGGCCTCATCTAACAAGAACTAACATCCATCAACCCCCATTTGGCCGAAATCAACATAAATCCAAAACCCTAGCCCAAACCGTCATCATCCTCATTCAACTAACAATCAACAAAATGCAACAATTGCATGGAAGAAAAATAAGCTAGACTGACGATCTTACCTCAAGGAAATGATTGGGAGTAATGAGGGACAAAGAGAGAGATTCAGACTGATTTGACATGGAAAATGGTGAAGAAAGATGAGAAAAACGAAGGAAGGGTCGGGGTTTGGAGTTATAAAGATGCAACAGCAAAAACGCAACGTTTTGGGGCTGTTTTAACTAACGAAACACACGTGTCACACCAGGAGATGCGCGTGTCTCACCCTGAATGAGCTGAGAAGCGCATCTCACCCCCTGGGTGAGATAGACACACGTTTCGTGACCTAATGGGCGTTTCGGAGGCTGCAATTTCACGAAACGACTTCTCCCACTTAAACCGATCGAATTCCATCTATGCCCAAATACTCCAAACATTCTAAAACATCATTTAAACATCCAAGAACATCAAACAATACACCAAAAATTTCCAAAGGTCAAATCGAACTAGATCGGAAAGTTAAGAAAAAACTAGTCGAAATGTACAGGATATTATAAAGCGTCTCCTTGATTTTCACGATACGTCTCCACATATTCCTGCGAGTATATCCCGCCATTGGCTCTTAACAAGTGTCGTGGTGAGGTTTACCTCGGTTACCGCCGAACAAGCCAATATTTCCGTGGTGGAGAGTAATTGCCTGTATAATCACGCCCAGCAGGATACAACCACTACCCGCCCAGTAGGGTACAATTACTATCGGTAGCTCCCATCTAACCTTTTTACTGACAAAAAAAAAATTAGTCTCTTTACATAAAACTCACTAATTCCACCCAAGAAAATAAAAAAAAAAAGAAAAAGAAATGACAATTATATTTAACAAGACTGCATCCATTTATTAGCTATATGGATGTCAAATATATCTGTTAACACGCTCAATGACCAATACCAACAAGCTCCAATAGTAAAAAAAAATGCTCCACGAAAATGATTTTGCATTTCATCATATATCAAATCCACTAATGAAAATGACATATCAAACATACTGAACCCAGAAAGTAGTCTAAGATGCAAATATTCATGCATAAATTAAACCCATACGGAATTAGCAATTTAATAATGTTATCACAAACACATTTTTTGTTAAGCTAGCCACCAATTCAATTGTTTTTTTACTTCAGTTGCATAAAAATGAACCACATGCAAAACCAATTATAACTAAGGCATATTAACAAACACCTGACCTACAGTCCCATTCTTCATTAACAGCCATAAACCTACTTCAACTTCTAAGCATTCAACCGAATCAATAAAATATTAGCAAATGTTGAAGCAATTTTGAACAATTACAGGATGAGAAGGCATTATTGTAGCAAAAACTGCTACAAAACCTGTCAAAAAAAGAGAGAGAGAGAATAACTTGTCAACAGAGCGAGAGAGAGAGAGTGTGCCGAGTGCGAGATGGAGAGGGTTTGATGGAGAAGACAGTTATAGGCCGAGAAGAGAGGAGAGGAGAGGAGAAACGTCAGGAGGAGAGGCGAGGCGAGGCGAGGCGATTGGAATGGAGATGGAGAGGATTATGAAGAGGGTAATTTTGTCTGAAAAGGAAAAATTATATAGATACATGCCCCAATCCCCAAGATAAAGTCTCGCGTCTTCTGTTTAGTATACAATAACGGAGGTTACTGGTATTTACTGGCTAGGAAGCAAAGGAAGTGGAGAAAAAGAAAGAAAAAACAATGAAATATTATATTTACTAGAGACAGCCAAATGAAAATATGTACCGCAGAGATTTGAGAATATTGAGCACACGCTGAATGGAGTCTCAATCAATGGGTAAAAGAGTGAGACACTTCAAATTGACCTGTATATGAAAACATAATGCATTTTGACTCTGTAAACCAAATCCAAATTAGAAAATCTACGCTAATTTACTGCTAGAGGGAAACAATGTATTATTTCTAACTTGCCTCATCACACTGCTTAACAAGACTTGTTCCGTACACTGATAATCGCAGAAAAATCAGACCAGAGGGGCATGAAATGAGGAAATGTTTGGGTGAGTCAAAGCATTATTAATTGAGAGCCCAATCTCTGCCAGCAGTTGCAGCTTCTGCATCCGCACTCAATATTTTCATCAAAAACAACATATTACAGAACAGAAAGACAAGTAACATAATCCTAACAAGAGTTTTGAGAGCATCCACAGCATTTCAGCTCTTTTAATATCACACAAAATGCTAAGCAAACATGAGGTTGCATCATTAATAAGAACCATATCTTCACTGGCAGTTTTACCCAAAAGAGTGGGCGACAGAGAAAAACTCAGTTAACAAATAAATAAATACTGATTTGCCATTAAAGAAAGTTAGGACATCAATAAACTCCATCCAATAAATTAGTCATTATTGATAATTAAAACTCATTCACAAAGAATGGAGTGGGAAGGGCAATTACGCAGGAACGAGAAATGTTAAAATGAATAATAATTTTCCATGTACACTGGCACAGCTCCACCATAAGCATCACCCATTTGCAGCGTCCACTAAAACATGCATCTCCATTGTTAATACTTTTTTGTCATTTAAAATGTGAACCAATAAGTTAAAGTTTCAAATTTAACTTATCGAATACATTCAAAAGAAACAAAAAAAATCATCATGCATCTCCATACAAACTCATTAGGAAGATTTTAATCTAAAAATTTTTAACGAGGGATAAATTTGTCTTAAATTTTCTTCTCACATCCTCACTAAGAAGGCACCAACTTGATATTAGGATTGCTCAAGCATTTTGCAAATTAATACAGGCATCGAAAAGAACCAGAACTAGAAAGGATTGCTCAGTAATGTTAGATTTTGTGATGTGCCTGGATCTGAAAATTGTTTTGCACATTGTATTGCTAAAGCTGCGGTTTACTTGCCGAACTACAAGGTTTTGGGAGGGCCATTTTATGCTGGCAAATGGCCCTCTCTTCAACTTTGGCTGAAATTGTATCTGTGATCGTTTAATGAAGATTATTTTCCAGTTCCATAAAGAAACTATCTTTGCCACCAGAGGCGGAGCCACATAATTTGTGTTTTAGTCAAATTGCCATGTATTTTGTGCTTTTCTATGACACGGCTAAGTCCTATCTCTTGTGGCTAAAGCTCAATCAAATGGTCACTTTGTTTGTAGGCAAATTAATAAGAGAGTTTTCTCTTCCTCTCAATTAGAATTTCTCAGACAAACATGGCAACTTCGATAAAAAAAAAAGCATGTTTCTTTCTCAATTTCATAACAAGAAAGCAGCAATTCACTGAAATGATGAAAGGCAACAGGTTGAGATGGGGGACGGACCCAAAAAAGAGAACAAATCTATATTGAATAAAGGTTGGGCATAGCTGTGTGATAGGCTACACAAAATACATCAGTTCTGCTTTCATATTTAGCCCATCACGCGACAAGCCACAATCTTTGTCAGAAAAAGCAAACGAATTTCTTATTGATTAGCATATAAAATGGCAGATGAAAAAACGGGACATTTCCTTGAGTAATATAAGGCACAACAAAGAAATCTATACAATTCTCAATTAAATAATTAAATTGTTATAAATTATATTTTCAAAACATAGATTTAAAATTCAGCTCAAATTCAAATGTGTTTGCAAGTAATATAGCTTAAATGGGTATGAATGTAGACAAAAGAGATAAAATAAAATAGCAAAGTATAGCAAATGACTTTTTGTACTTCTCTTCTAACCTGAAATGTCTATATATAGCTACTTGTAAAAATATAGACGTTAGAATCCTTGAATTAGTCGTCGTGAGAGAATAGAAAATTATGTTCTTAAATGACGTCACAACTTTCTACTTGTGTAGCCATCATCTACATGCATAGTATTTTTATCCTTTAGAGTTGCGCGTGCATTGATAGCAAGTCTACGCGTTTTGTCTGAACTCCAGTATTCACTAGTCTATGTAAATTTGCCTGGACGCACATTGCTCCATCTCTACATGCTTTGATCAACTCTCTACGTGCGTAGTAGTTTCATTCTTCATGATATCTCTACGCGCATTACTCTGAACTCCAAAATTACCCAAACAATATGCATACGTGCATTAACCTTTGCACTACGCGCATTGTTGAATTTTCAAGATGCCTATTTTTCATTCTCCACGTCAGCGTGTTAGGAATATTTAAATTCAAATCTCGAGGAACGTCTTAGCTTTATCCTCATCTGCAACTCGTCTACGTGCGTTAGGCCTTTACTGCGTGCGTAGATCATTCAGTTCAAAGATCACACCTTTACTCGTCTTCATGCCTTGTCTCTTATGCTCAATATGCCTTCATCATTTCTGGAATACTTTACAAACACTCAAATCTCGACTACGTGCGTTGTGACTGCAGAACATGCGTAGAGCAAAGTCTGATACTCACTATCTTCAGTGTCATTCAAATCTATGTGCTTTGCTCACGGGATCCAGTTTTGCATACTTCAATGTGCATATATATGCTTCTACGTGCATTGTTGCCACAAATCATAAAGTCTATATCTTTGTACCACTTTCATGGATGTTTTATATTCATCATCATCAAAACTAAACTCAACAAAAGTTTGAGAAAGAAGCAGAAACACTAAAGGAAGACAATTTTGGGTGAGATTTAGCTGCTGATTTTTCTCCTCCAAGTTGCGTCCCCTGGCGTTTTATCCAAATTTTCTTCTTCTTTTTTCTTTTAAGTCTTAGGTTCCAGCTGCATATCAAAGAAGCTGATTCCATGGCAAAGGACTCAGAGTTAACAGATCTCAAGGAAGAAATAGCAACACTTTATAAAGTTATTAGTGAGTTGGTAATGACTAAGACACAACATGTCAATTCAAGGAAGCCACAGGTAACTAAGCTTCTTTTCTTGATTTTCTCAGTTTATACATCTTTCCATTTAGGTTAAGTGAAAAAAGAACAGAGCTTTGATTGGGGAGTTATTGATTGCTTAAACAACCAATTTAATAGGTTTGTCTACTATTCACCAAAGGCAGACTAAGAAATATGATTGTCTGAAAATATTTCTTTAACAGGTAGATCAGGTATCATTTGATAGTATGCTCCCTTCGAATCAATATGGTCCGCAGGAAATGCTTATATTGTAGGAACATCTGCCCCAGGAGATGCTGCTCTTGTGGTAAAAGGTCTTTGTGCAAGACATCAAAATGCGAATGTCGGCCTACTGGAGGAAGTTGTGGGACGGGTTGTGGCTGTACAACCTTTAAGTGCGACCGAATGCCAACGGATAATCCTAAATTACACATACCACCAACTGAAATATTCTTTTTTTTCACTGTTAGTAGAAGGTTGGTCTGAGATGATCCAATTATAATACTTTAAATGTATTTTTTTTTTCAAATCACTATGATAAGTGTTGAAGGCTAGACCATTTTTTTTATCTTTTTTTTTGCTTTTTTTGTCATTTCTTTTTCTCCATCCTTTTCTAGATTAAGAAGATATAATCCTATCAATAGCGGGAAGAGAGAAAAGACAAAGAAAGATAGGATAAAGAATAAAGCAGATGAGGAGAGAGAGAGAGAAAGAAAGAGAGAGAAAAAATAGAGAGAACACGACAGAGAGAAGAGAGAGAAAAAAATCTCGCGAGATTTTGCTCTAAATACCAAGAGAATTTGCATTTTAGATATTGAGATTAAAAAATGTGGCATTCCTAAAGTTTAAATGTGTAATACTTTTAGAAATTACAAAATACTTACTTCTATTTTAGCAAATATAAGGTTTAATTATGACACTCTACATAATTATCTCATTACTAAAAAGTAAAACTCATCTTTAACCTTTTGCCAGCCACGTACTAATTTATTTGTGCTTCAATAGTTGTATAATCGGTTCAAATTTGTCAATCGTGAATTAAAAGTTTATTTCATTGAAATTATCACCAACTCAAATTACTTGAGTTTGAATTTTGAAGCCTAGTTCGGTGGTAGACAAACTTGGCCAAGACCATGATGTTTCAACCTAAGTTAAAAGTGATAATTACGCAATATACATGCAAAACTTTGTAATATTTATTTTGCATTGACAGTTTATGCATATTACAGATGTATTTTGTAATATTTTTTCCGTACAACGCGACTTTTTAAATTCACCACATGACTTTTCAATTTCACGGAATTATTTAATAACTCACGGTGTCTTATTTATATGTTGTTGATATGATATGTTGTTGGTATTACAGTAAAACTCTATATAAGAATAGTTTTGGGACTAAACTAATTGTATTCTAATTGAGAAGTTATAACTAAATAGAGGTATTAGTACAAAAAAAATTTCTAACACCCAAAAATATCCACTTTAACAACAATAACAGTAAAAATTTCCTTAATAATTATTATTCACAAAATTTTTGTATAAAATTATTTGACACATTGATTTACTCTTTGCTAAAGGAAGAGGAAACAATATCACTTGAAATTAGTTGAGATAGTGGGTTGTATATATAGTTTTTATAGAATTTTCAATGGAAAAATTAAAAAATATATATATAAATATTTAGACTTTTAAACTAAAATTTGTATGTTTCCAACTCTACATAGATAAGTACAAATGTCTTTTATAGGTAAATATAATAGTCCTTTTATATTATTATTATTACTACATAGAGGCATATTTTCTTAATATGAGACTTAAAAAAATTATAGCATATTATAATTTAGAGGTTATTCCTATTTATAACTGGCCCAAGTTGAGACTAAAATTTTTTATAATAAAATAGAGGTTGTTCTTATATAGAGTATTCTTATATAGAGGTTTTACTGTATATTGATTTGTTGTTGATATTTTTTCTGTATTTTTTAAATTTGTATGTTGTTGATTTGTTGTTGATATTTATGTTGATTTGTTGTTGATGTTTTTCTGTATTTTGCAAATTTAAAGCATCTTATTTATATGTTGTTTACATGTTGATATCTTTTATTTATATGATGTTGATTTTCTTGTTCATATATTATTTATGTATTGTTTTCAAATAAGGAATTTTGTTTTATATGTTTTAAATGTTGTTATATACAATGAATTGATATTAAATAATTTTAAACAAGTTTTAAATAAAAACAGTTACTAAACAATGAATACACTTTGGCATTTGGGCTAGTTTATACCTCGAACTACATCAATGAGATGTAGAGACAGATTTTCTCACTAGAGAATTTGGATAAGAGATCTATATGGTTTAGCTTAATGATCTCATTAAGCTAGGTAAGACCTTAGACAATCTTCGAGAGGATGGTACATTCAAATCCGTTGTGATAATACCGTGTATTTCAAGGTGAATCTTTTCATTCTTACCTTGTATGAACATCACACTTATAGCTAAAAATGGTCTAGTATATTTGAATGACTCCAAAGATTGATCAAAATCCAACTTTGATATTGATAATATAAGTTGACCTTAGAGTCAAAAAGACTATTTGAGTGAACTGTTGTCCCTCTTCAAGTGAGATGGATCAACAAAGTAATTGAATGCTTCAAGAATGCAGAAATGCATAACCCATAGATACCCTGTGACTATGAATAAGTCTTTTAGCAAGTGCGTGTGTCCATAAACCTATGTGAAAGGAAGAACATGTAAGGAATGTTCTTCATACAAATTTCATATGAATGTGTTTTGTAGTATAGAGTGTGTGTTGATTACAAGACCGTGTCTTGTAATAAATGCCTAGTTGTGTGCAATGATTAGAGTTTTTATGTCGGAGTTAGCTAGCAAATATTGATCCAATACGCAAGGAGGTTATTGGAAAGTAGTTAGAGAGATACTTGGATGTTTTAGAAGCACTGCAAAATATTGTGTTATCATAAGGGCTTACGATAAAATGAAATACAGCTACTACCCCAAGTAAGTCCATGCGAGACGTGATTGTAAGATATGTTAATAAAATCCTATACGAAATAAGTTCATTAAGAGCCACATGGCACATGAAATGTGTAATGTTTTAAAACATGATCTTTAATAAGATCATTACGGGCAATACACGAGTAGAAATGTTGAGAGTTGACATTTGTTGTAGCGTTGAGAATGAAAGCATGTTGGACAGAGAACTAACCCATTCACACGGGTGTTTACCTTAGTTTCCTAGTTTGTTGGAGGAAGAACTAAGATGAGGCTGGTTTTGAACGTAGAGAGAGATCTAGAGCGTGTTCATAATCAATGGGTCGTCTTGAATTTTGCAGTCGTGAGTTCATTGTAAAAAGGCAAGAAAAATTTGAATGAAAAGAGACATACGCCATAGGATAAATTCCTATGCCGATCATTAAATGATCAAATGCTAAAATTGAGAGATTTTTAGCATATTTTGTCTTAAAAAGCTAGAAGTAATCCTGTTAAGGTATATATTAAGGTTAGATGACAAAATGCATCGTAACCGAAGCTTTTTTGTTATGTTGATAATATTTGTATAAACATGCGCTCCTTCAAGGAAAGGAAAGAACACCACAACACATGATCAAACCATGTGTGTTATATACACGACTATGGGGATGGAAAAGATTGAACAACTATCTCATTTTGTCTAGTGTAAGACCCTACTGTGAACTTGTTGTTCTCGGTACTACCTACCCTTCGAACCCTTAACACATTCAAAACGTATAGTTGAGTTTGACTACTTTGGCTTGCCGTTAATGGTCATGATTGATTTGACCAAGCGTGTCAAGCTGGACAAGTAAACTTGGCTATGTGGATTGTCTGATGTAAGAGGGGAAGTGATAAACGCTTATTTATACGTGTTGCGTTCTTTGATTATATTCTATTTTTACTAAAAATTACGTGTTTATCATATGTTTTGGTACTTTTATGGTTTGAATTGTGTTTCTTAGGTTGATTGATGATGCTTTGACGGAATGGAGCAAGAACGATCCCGAACATAGTAAGAATGACATGTTTTTCACCTTTTGAGTGAAGACACGGTTTGGAGCTTTAAGACACGGACAAAACTCCTAATACATAGATAGAAAACCCGTGGTTGTGTCTTGCCTAAACTCACAATTTTGTGCAAATTTTTGAAGACACAGACATCAACGTTAAGACACGGTCGTGTCCTTGGCCATGTCTTGCCCAGAAAACCTAATTCGTGTTATTTATGTGGGTTTCGGAACACCAATGGGGGAGCCGACTTTGGGAAGGAAAAGACACTCAGTTTAGGGTCAGAAAATGTGGGAAATCAGGGAGAACTCAACTTGCATCAAGATCAAAGGAAAGTCGCGAAAGATTGAAGGATTCGTCATGAGTTCTTCTTCTCTCTCTAGATTCTCTTTGTAACTTGTTGTTATTCTCTCAATAATTATGAACTAAATTCTCTGTACATCTAGATATGATGAACCCTAGATTGACTATGTGACTATTGGGTTTTGTTATTCATTCAGTTTGTTTATAGAATTGAGACTCAATTGTGATTTATATTGTTCAATTGTTGAATTGATTGTTAGCCTTTCGATTCCAATAATGATTTGTACATGAGTAATCGAGAGATTCTCTGTGTGATAGATCGTTCATAATTAAGAGGAGTTGCACGCAAACCTAGAGATAGGTCGACATAAATCCTCCGGATTAGGGTCAAACCTAATAGAGAAATTCATAATACAGTAAAGCAACGATAGGTGTTTTAATTAGGAAGAGATTCCGGTTAATCAACCTAGGCATTAGACGTTTTCTAACTCGAGAGAGAGGTTAACATATTGTAAGAATTCCCACGGTCCAATTACCCAATTAACTGTCTGAATAACAAGCCATTGTGACTTAGTTTGGTCTAGGGGGATTCAACATCTAGGTGCCGTTTCCTATTGATTGTTTCTGTCTTTCTTGACTTTGTGTGTTTGTTCTCGAGTTGAGTTCCTTTAATTTTATTGTTCAAAACATTAATTTGTTGGTTAGATAACAAAGTGAAAGCAAGTAACTAGTAATCATAGTCTCTGTACGATACGACACTCAGTACTCAGGTCCACATACTATAGTCAATAGGTGCACTTGCCTTGAGTTTGTAGGTGTAGGTGGGCGCTACCAGAAAGTTCGTTACTGGATGCATTTGCACTAGTTTCATAAGTTTGCCTAGTCGACTATCATGTAGCGTGTCACATGATGTGTGAAACTTGAGAAACCTATTGGAACACCCTCACCACAAATTTTCATGCATAATTTGCATACATAACACGCATATATCATGACATTTCATCATATCCAAGTGAATGCATATGTTAATTTCTTGGCTAGGTACTTAGGTGATTAAAAAGATTAAATTGTGGGAAATTGTATAATTATTTCTCATGTTAAGGATTAGAAAAATAAAAAGAGTGTAAGTGGACAAAATGGCTTGTAGTGATTGGACAAAGTGTCCTAAGGAGGAAATGGTGAGATTGTGATCTTGCAAAATGGCTTGTAGTGATTGGACAAAGTGTTTTAAGGATGAAAGGGTGAGATTGTGGTCTTGTAGTCTTGCATAATTGGAACATATGTAGAGATACAAAGATGTAGGAAGGGAGAGAGAGAGAAGTGTGTAGAGAATTTTGTTGAAGAAAAAAAAGAGAGGAAAGAAAGAAGAAGAAGAAGAAGAAGAAGAAGAAGAAGAAGAAGAAGAAGAAGAAGAAGAAGAAGAAGAAGAAGAGAGAAAACTTCTTGTGTCCATAAATTCCTACAAAACCAAAAGATATAATCAAGGATTAACAATCAAGAATCAAGTAGAGAATCAATCTTGGTAAGTTTCTTTCTTAACCATGTAATTTTAATTAATTCATGGGTTAGGGTTTACGGAACTTATGAGAACAAGTAGAATTATATCCATAACCTAAGCATATGGTACATAAGAGGCATGAAAATCAATTGAAATTGTTACAAACATGTCTATTTGGAATTAATTCATAAGGTGGAATTTGAAAAACAGGGCTGTCAGGGTGCAGGGTAGAACAACGAAATTGATTGATGAATATCTAGAGTTATAGAATTA
>CAODLS013837108.1:0-10508 GCA_948243855.1 Flueggea neowawraea
TACATGTCTACTCACTTTGCACGATTTTTACGTGCATAGATCATCCAAAACGTGCTTTGTTGCCACAAATCACAGAGTTTGCACGTCTACACTTCTTTCCTGGATGATCATGGATGTTTTGCATTCATCATCATCAAAACTCAACTCAACAAATATAAAGTAAAGTAAGAGAGTAAGGAAGAGAGAAAACAAAGCCTCAATTTATGGTGCTTTGGTCCTCTTGACCTACATCCACTCCTCTAAATCCACTAGAGAATTTCAATCAGCTAACTCCTCACTTGCATGTGAAAGGAAACCATTTACAACACTTGTTTTTGCAGGCTCAACAATGAAATCGTTAAACCTTGTTTTAAGGACAAAACAAGCAAACCAAACCACTAGTTTTTGCGGGCTCAACTAGCAAACTGTTTCTTTAGTTTTTTGCAGACTCAACTAGAAAACTATTTTCACTTGTTTTCAAGATCAAACAAGCAAACCAAACCTCTAGTTTTTTGTAGGATCAACTAGCAAACTGAATCACTAGTTTTCTAAGGCTCACTAGCAACCACTCTTGTTTTTCTAAGGCACAACAATGAAACCTATCTACCACAAGCAAATAATCTTGCTTGATACAAACTCAACCTAAGAATATAAAAAATTTAAGTTCACACCAACTCAGAAATCAAATTGTAAGTAAATAGCTCAAATGGGTTAGAAAGGTAGAAATGAGAGATAAAATGAATAGAAAGTCTTAGCAAATGTATCTCTTATCTCTCTTCTGATTTGGGACATCTATATATAGCCACTTGAAAGAATATAGCCGTTGGAAGCCTCGAAGTAACCATTGTGATAGAGTAAAAAATTCTGATTTAAATGACGTTATTGCCTTCTACGTGCGTAGCCACCATCTATGTGCTTAGTTCTTGAGTTCTATGTGCTTTGTACGCAAGTATATGTGCGTTCATAGAACTTCAACGGTTTCATCTTTGTGCGGATCAGCATCTACCTGCTTAGCTCGTTTTCCATGTACGTAGATAGTTCATTAAGTTCCATCTTCTACGTGAGTAGCTTCTCTTCAATGTGAGTAGTCGATTGTCATTTCAAGATTGCACCTTTGGTCTTCACGTGACTGTGTCAGAGTGGTAATCACCTGGTCTACATCTACAGACTATGGCAAGTATACCTATCGTCTATAGCTAGTGGACCTATGAATACCGAGTATCATATCCCTTAGAGACTACGATTATTAGCTACTCACTTTCACTCTGTTATATAACCAAAAAATCAAGTGAACTCAAATAGATAAAATAAATGGAAATCAACACAAGAACAAACACACACAGTCAAGATGATAGAACAATCGATAGAAAAAGACACCTAGATGTTGAATCCCCCTAGATCGAACTAAGTGACAAAGTCTCGTCACTCAAACATTTATTTAGGTAATTGGACCGTGGGAATTCCTATGATATCTTAATCTCTCTCGAATTAGCTAACGTCTAATGATTAGGTTGATTAACTAGAATCTCTTCCTAATTAAAACCCATATCGTTGCCTTATCGATTTGTGAATTCCACTATTAGGTTTGACCCTAATCCGGAGGATTTATGTCGACCTATCTCTAGGTTTACATGCAACTCCTCTCAATTATGAATGATTTATCATGCAGAAAATCTCTCGACTACCCATATATGAATCAGTAACGGAATCGAAAAGCCAGCAACAATCAATTCACAATTGAACAATAGAAATCATAATTGAGTCTCAATCCTATAAATAAAACTGAATGAATAACACAATCCAACAATCACATAGTTGATTTAGGTTTCACCACATCTAGATGCACAAAGTAGTTAGTTTATAATTGTAGAGAAAGAAACAACAATATGCAAAGAAAATCTAGAGAGAGAAAGAAAACCCATGATAGAAATCTTCAATCTTTTGTGTGATGTCCGTGATCTTGGTGTTTATTCACTCCAATGGTGTTCCCACATGAATAGCCAATGTAATTCCTCTGCAAACTATGTTATTTTTGTTGTCTAAAGTCGGCCCCCATTAGGCTTTCATGCCACGCATAAATAAACCTGAAATTGTGCATTCTGGGTGAACACGGGCACGGACACTCCCATGTAATAATTATCATGTATGTGCCCACATCAAAATACACATTTTTAAGTCCTGGAGGTGCCCACGGACAAGTACACGGCCGTGGAAGTCCATGTCGTGCTTGTTCCTTAATTCCACTGCTGTGGAAGGCTTCATTTTGGTCATGTATTGGTTAAAATGTCAGACTTTTCACTCCAGTGTAGTCCACGAACAACACCACGACTGCGTCCTATCAAATCCTGTCTGTGTGTACATTTTTTGTGGAAAACAATGCACATAAGCCATCACACGGTCATCCCATATAAAGACATGGATGTGTACATCTTAAAGACAACCGTGTCTTGTCCCGAAAGCCACATAAATGATCATTCAAGCTCCGTTTTGACTTGCTTTCATTCCTTCGCGTTGGGACACCATCACATGACCTGAAATGCACAAAATGAATGGTTAAAATCCTAGAACTCACAAATAACATTCAATTTATACTCAAAATAATAAGAATTGAATAGCATAAACATGTATAAATGAATGTTTATCATAGAGAGTATTCAAATTCAAATTTTGAGGAGCGTCTTGGCTTTGTCTACATTTGCAGCTCGTTTATGTGCGTAGCACTCACTTTTACGTGCATAGAATGTCTCTTCAAAGATTACACATTTTCTCTTCTACGCACCTTGATGCATCCTTCTACGTGTTTGATTTCTCAAACACTTAACTTGTCTGATCACTTGCTTGACTACATGCATAACATTTCTTTTGTGTACGCAGATTAATGTCTGGCACTTTCTGCTTCCTAGATCAATTCTTCTACACGTGCTTCATCACTTTCTACGAACATTGCTCCTGTCCTACGTGCTTAGATTAAATAGTAAGTGCTTTATGGCCAGATATCAGTAGGTATGCTCCTTTGCACCTTTTTCATGGATGTTTTTCATTCATCATCATCAAAACCGAACTCAACACAATGATATGGTAACACGTAATGTTGGTGATGTGTCTTTGTGAAGAAAATTAGTTGAAAGATTCAAACAAATTAAAATGGAAATGTATATGTCACCTTTCTTCCATTTTTAGGCAATCGATCACTAGAGGCAAAAAAGATAACTTTGGGCATCGAGATGTCGAGGTGCTTTTGTCGGGGTGGAAGATTTTGGTGCTCTGGAGCTTGAGGAAGTGGATTTTGTTGATGAATTTCTTACAGAACATCACATCTCTCCGATGCCTCTCCATTTTGAGCATAACCACACAAGGAGGGTGGGAGGACCATTTGAGGAAGAAAATAGCAGAACAAGGCTGCCATCTCACTTAGATCTCTTTGGTTCTCCTTATTCTACTTCCTCAACACCTAGTAGTAGATGAGGGGAACGGTACGGAAGACGGTGCCTGAGGCTTCTGCTCCAACTTTGACACCAACCCGTCTTTCATCCTCCTCATGATAACCAGCTTGATGAGAAGGTGTTCGCACCATATTGAATGTTGTAGATTCTGATGATGAACTTCTTCTTGCATGTAGACAAGCAAGGATTTTCGTTTAATTTTTCCATAGACAACAGTAATTGTTGTTGCCTATATTCTAACAACAATAAAAGAAAGAATACGAACGATGATATGGTAACTGATAATGTCGGTGATGTGTCTTTGTGAAGCAAATTAGTTGAAAGATTCAAACAAATTAAAATGGAAATGTACCTGTCACCTTTCTTCCATTTTCAGACAATCGATCGCCAGAGGCAAAAAAGATAATCAAGTGCCTGGAAATAAAAACAGAGTTCAGAATGGGATGAATGATTGTTTGTCTTCTCAAGTAGGAAATTCTCAGAACGCGGGAGATGGGATAACTGAAACTAGGAGAATCAACAAGCATTCAAGATCTTGCCGCAATTTTTTTTTTGAAGTCATTTTATTTGCTCCCAAGGATAAAAACCCAACGACACCTGCCACCAATGTTTTGGGGCTATTCGTGACAATTTTTTGCTCCCAAGCATTCAAGATCTTCGCTCACAAACTAACTTTTCAATTTTTTTTTTAAGTTGAAATTTATCTACTTCGTTTATTTATTCCTTTTCACCCACATGTAGTTTATTTCATTATTAAAAACTATATAGAATTATACAGTATCCACACGTCGTGCAGATATGTATACTAGCAAAAAAAAAAGTATGACCATATTAACAAATTAATTTTATAAAATATTAAAAGAAAATTGTTATGTTTGTTTATACTAATGTTATACTTATAATCATTTCAACTTTAATGTATTCATTTATAATAGCTTGTAATTTTATTATTGTCTCAATTTTAAATTTTATTATTATAAAATCATTTGTACCATATGTGATAAGTTATATGAACTACTTATGCAAGATTTACAATAATCAAAGATCAAAATATTACAATTTTTTATTGTTTACTTTCCACTAATAGATCAATTTAATTTTTATTTGGTTCAGATTAATTTTTACAATTAAAACATTTATAAATGAAGTGATGTTAATGATAATGAAGTTTTTTAATCAAACATTTTGGTCTGGTTATCGATTCCAACTATATCATTGGTCTGCATGATTTATATACCATACAGTTAATTCAAATAGAATTAACAATTTATATACTTCTAAATAAGCTTTGTTTTAAACTCAGTTTATAAAGAAGCAAAATCTACAAAAAGTTGATGTTAACACAAAACGAAGAATAATATTTCTCATATCTTCAAAAAAACTCTATATAAGCCATATTAAAGAAATAAAATCAAAGGTAGATGTAGAGTATAAACATCATGACATTAAAAAGACATCGTTATAATAAGAAATTAAAAAATAAATTAAGTCCATAAAATATTTAAGAGAAATAAAACTAAACTAATCAAATAATTTAATATTATAATTTTAATGTCGTCAATTATTAATTATAGTATTATTTAAAATTTTTATGATATTAATATATATTATGTAATAAATGGACGCACAACTTGCGTGGTGGATTGACTATTTTGTCAAAAAAAATGGCAAACTTTAATGACAACCATAATTGCAAAACCTAGATCATTCCCTAACCGAGCATAGCAAGGAAATGAGATCTCAAATATTATCAACAATGAATCATTATTAGTTAAGCGAGATGTCATATATGAAATTAAATCTATGATTTATGTGTGATTTATCAATTAATGGAGTTGAAAACATAACAGTTGCAAATTCACAAACCTCAAAATTAAGGATTGTAGGCTTACGGCTTAACCAATCTAGTTTCGTTTGGAAGAACTCATGGTAGTTCCCATATTTCGATATCTCTGGAGGAGAAGGAAAAGCCGTTGACTTCGATGTCAATAGGACACTATTGTCCACGTCGCAATTGAGGAGGAAAGCTGCCTACATTATCTAAGCAGGGTAAGTTTTTATACATTTTATATAGATAGATAGATAGATATATAGATGTACAGATAATATCACCATGTTTTTGAAGAACAAAGGTAAAATATCATAGATCATAATCACCACCATGTTTGTTTTCAAAGTTATGTTCAGTCTCTAGCTTAAAAAAGAATCAAGTTATCAAAGGACTTGTAGCTCACTAATAATGAAGCTAAATCCAATGCCAAAAAATTGTGAATTCAATATTTGGTACGTGCAAAAATGACTTGTAAAACAAGAAATTGGTTATGTTCCGTCTGCATATTAAGGAAAAAATGGAAACAAATTGTAAACCAATAAAACCCAACTAAAACAAGTTTATATCATTAAACAAAAAGAAGCAATTTCGTTGGAGAACATAAAAAAAAAAAAAACCGAGAGGTTCGATTTGGTCTCTTAAACAAAAAGAAGTTTGTATCATTATTATTTTGGTTTTGAGATTTGAAACGAAGATCAATATTTAATTGTTGTCATTTGGTTTGTGATTCTTAATCGAGAAAATTATATTTATTTATTGCTGTTGTCTCTGAGAATTGAAACAAGCAATTTTTGTTTTTTTTTCTTGAGTGTAAGATATGGTAGTACGAAAGAGCAAAGAGGACGAGGCTTGAGGTGCAGAGGAGATTAGAATCTGAAAACCGTTTAAATCTAATCAGATGGCTTTGGGTGGTCTGAGATTTATATCTGGGTAGTTTTGGTTTTGTATAAATCAAAACCCATAATCTTGGTTTGAATAGAAATTCTACTCCGTCCACCCCTACATATCAATTATTAAAAAAAAATTACATCGCTAATTGATGGCGTGAAAACTCCAATGAAACATGATTATGAAATTTGTCTGGAATTTCATTTACCAAATAAACACAAAACATTAATGCAGAAGACAAAAATAGTTCAAAATTGTGACAACTAATAATAATTAAAAGCAACATAAGCATTAGTTTTGACAAAGTCTAATTGAAAACTAAGGGAAACCAACTACAGCATTCATCCAGGCATATAAACACTCTTGCAGCAAAACACGTATGATCTTTTTATATGGCAGCTTGGGATGCTGCAAGCCTCTTCCTGGCCTCCTCAATGATGGATAACTTAATACCCTTGCCCTTGGGAAGAGTAACCCATGGCTTTGTTCCCTTGCCAATTGTAAAGACGTTGCCCAAGCGAGTGGCGAACTCGTGGCCAGTGGCATCCTGGACGTGGATGGTCTCAAAGCTTCCCTTATGCTTTTCCCTGTTCTTAATGATTCCAACTCTCCCTCTATTTCTTCCTCCAGTGACCATGATAACATTTCCCACATCAAACTTGATAAAGGCCGTGATTTTGTTGGTCTCAAGGTCAAGCTTGATGGTGTCATTGGCCCTGATGAGTGGATCCGGGTAGCAGATGGTGCGACCATCATAAGTGTTCAAGTATGGGATTCCCTTCTGACCAAACTGACCAGATCGGACCTTGCAAAGCTTAAACTGCAGAAAGAACCCAGAATTTTCAGTACTTGCAGAAATATGACTAAATTACACAACAACAGCAATACGTGCAGCATGACTCAAGCATGTAAACAAACCTTTGCCTCATCATCACTGATGTGGTGGAGGCGGAAACGGCCCTTGGTATCATAAAGAAGCCGGAAGTTCTCGTTTGTCTTGGGAATTGACACAACATCTATTAACAGAGAGCAGATGTTAGATAGAAGCAAGCTATATATAATAAAACCAAACTACACAGAAATCTCACAATGATATCATTCATATCAATACATTAACAAGGTAAACTATCTGTCATAATTCAGCCCTAGCATTAGTATAATAAACCTTTAAAACAAATAATCAAATCTTAAGAGGCAAAATACAGAAATAGTAAACATTTCCAAGGGTATAGGTGAAATGTAGTTACCCATAAACCCAGAGGGATATGTCTTGTCTGTCCTAACTTTGCCATCAACCAGAACATGCCTCTGCATCAGAATAGCAATAACCTCACGGTAGGTCAAAGCATACTTCAACCTGTTTCGCAGAATAAGGATCAAAGGTAAGCACTCCCTTGACTTGTGAGGTCCAGATGATGGCTTGGGAGCCTGCACAGAATAAACACAGAACAAAATCAATGTAAGTTAAAGCAAAACAAACTAACAAATACAATTCACATGAGTTGATTCACTCACAAATGCACCACCAAGTTTATCAAGCATCCAATGCTTCGGGGCATTAAGCCTCTTCAAGTGTTTCTTCAATCCTCGTGCCTAAATTCAACAAAAAAGATAGTTAAGAACATTAATATTAGCCCAAGAACACCATAAGCTGCAACAAATGTTTCCAGCATCAATTATACAGGCCAAACTAATGCATCAATTTTCAATCATGGCAAAAAAAATTGTTACATTATACAAGCAAACAGATTCAACAAGTCATATTTCTTCAAACAAAATCAATCAAATATAAAACAGCATACACAATGATAATTATTTAGGCCAAAAAACCCTAAAAAAATATCTCTGAAGCATACACCAAGTCACCTCGACATTACATAGTTGTTATACAGGAAAACGATTACATCGAAAAAAACCACTCGTGTTTGAAACAAAAATTTAAACAATCAGATCGAATGAATGAAAAAACAAAAACACTGTTGTTCAAAACACAATCTTTCTTTTGGGTTTACGCAAACAGAGAACACATTACTTGACATTAAAAAATTTGCATCATTTACGCTTTTGCTACTGCATCTACAAACAAACTGAAAGGAAAACAAAGCTATTGAATGAAGAAACAGACGGCGAACAATATTACAAATGAAAAACAATTGAGAAAGACAGATGAACAAAGCTATTGAATGTAAGTACGAACCATGTTTGGGAGTGTGAAGCTCTGTGCTCTGAAAGTCTGCGGCTAAAGGCGGAAGAATGAGACTACAAAAACCCTAGCTTTACGTTTATATATAGTCGTCGTCTCACTGGGAGGTTAAAAAGAGGCCGTATTAGGGTTTGCAGGCTGACTTGTTGGTTATTAGGCCCGAAGACATTCTTCTCTGAGCTTTACAATGTATTTTTGGGCTATCATTGAGCCTGAGCCCACCAATGAAAATCGTTACGAATTTGTTTGCGCACATAAATGACTTCATTTAAAAATTTAATTTCAAATCAATGAAATTTTTGTTTACTTTCTGATTATAGAACGTTTTATTATTCCTGACGGAAGTTTTATTATTCCGTCCGTAATACTACGGAAAATGTTTTTCAGTAAAATATTCAATTTTCTGTACTAAATCTCAAAAATATTATTTTTTTATTTTCTTAAATAAAAATCTTAAATGAAAAATAAACCTTAAAAAAACTACAACAAAATATAAATCCAAAATAAACGTTATATTTTTTTAACGAAAATTATCCTTTTTTTACAATCTTATAATTTTTTTTGTCCTTTTTTATCATTTTGTTGAATTTAGTCCACATTTTTATAGTTAGTTTTCTGTTTTTCCAGCGTTTTCATTTTGAATATTTATTATATTTTTAATCTTAATAAACCTAAAATAAACTTTTTACAATACTTAAATACAAAAAATAAACTTTTTAAAAATCTTTAAATACAAAAAATAGACGTCAAATAAATATTTTTAATAAAAAAAATTAAAAGAAAAAAACCATAATAGAAAACTTAAAATCTCAATAAATTTAAAATAAACTTAAAAACAACCTTGAATAAACTCTTTTTAAAATTTTTAACAACTAAAATACATCCTTAAATAAATTTTAAATCAACCTTTTACAAAATTTAAAAGCATTTTTAAAACTAAATAAATCATAAATAAACTCAAAATAATCCTAAAATAAACAAAAAATAAACAATAAAAAACTTAAAATTTAAATAAACTTAAAAAAAACCTTAAATAAACTCTTTTTAAAATTTTTAACAAATAAAATACATAATTAAATAAATTTTAAATTAACCTTTTATAAAATTCAAATAAACCTAAAATAAACTTCAAATAAACTTTTTAATTTAAAAATCTGATTTCTCTTTAAACAACTTAAAATATACCTTATATAAACACTTTTCAAAAAAAATAAATAAAAAATAGGGACTGTTTTTAAATTTTGAACTGATTTTAAAGTTTTGAAAATAATTTTCTTAAAAATAGGGACTAACATGCAAACCCTAAAAAATAAGAGCAGCTAGGATTTCAGAAAACCTAGCCACCACCGTAATGCCACCAGATCTAGCCGCCACACCTTCCTAGATGACGAGTAACACTATGTCGACGGCATTCCGGCAGAAAGAGACATGGGTCGAGGAAGAGACCGACAGTGAAGGAAAGTGAAGGAGAACAAGATCAATGACGAGAGACAAAAGCGAGGTTAGAGAGGACAACGAGAGTGAGGAGAGGAGAGGAGAGCAAGAGTGACAAAAATGTGAACAGAACAAAGAGAGGAGAGCGACAAGAGCGGACAAGGACAAATGACTGATGGTGTGTCAATCCTACCAAAATAATATTAACCTGCTTAGAAATAATAAATGAATACAACAGTGAGCAAGGCTGATTCACAGAGACCGATTAAAAATTGTTTACTTGCCAGAAAAAATAAATAAATAAAATGTAGAAATAAAATGGGAAGCCGAATAAGAAAATTAACGAGAATTAAAGCTTCTCAATAGACAGTAAGATAACTGTAATAAAAGTAAGGAGAAATTCAATAATGAGGAAAGCTCAGCTAAGGTATTTCATTCGTTCAATCCAATTAGTCTATCACAGACACGAAAGATAATTATTTAGCATTCGAATAGATAGAATTATAATTAACGGTGACACACTCAATTAATCAATCTCTTCTTACCTATTTGATAGCCCTAGGACGCCCTGCAGACTATTTTTCTAACCACTAGACAACCACCGGGACGCCCTGTAGGATTTAATCTATAGCAGCAGTAAGAACGAAAGAGACCCCTATCCTAGCCAGTGAAACCGGAAACGCCGTGATTCATTTAAACTAGATTATTCAATCCCACAACAATGAATAAT
>CAODLS013837196.1:0-15956 GCA_948243855.1 Flueggea neowawraea
GGCCGTGTCCCCAGCGCTGCCACACACGGCTGTGTCCCCAGCAAAAACATCTTCTCTTCCAGACAGTGAGTTCCACGGGCACACCCACGGTTTGGCTTCTCTTGGCATGGTTTGGGCATGTCTATGGACGTCCAGAGTCGACCCAAAACACCTCCAATCTTCATCAATTCCACTCCAACTTGTTTTGCCCATCCAAAACATCAAATGACTTCATAAAACTCCAAAGAAAATTCAATTCAATTCAATTCAACAGGATTTGGAATTGCAAGTTTGGGATGTTTCCTGTCTGGTTGATTTGTCTATTGGAAGTTACCTGAGCATTATGGATACTCTATTTGGCCCGTTTTCAATCTTCTTTATCCACCTGAAAGCTCTTGCATTGAGTTTTTTAAGCTACGAGGTTAGTCATAATTTGTGCTCACAAGCTGAACTAATATCCTTTATTCGATTTTATATTTCGCTCATCTTGTTTTCATGTCCTTTAGATATTTTTCAAGTTGGTTGGACAAACTCAATCAAGAAATCTCAAGCACTTGACACTGCAATTTTGGCCGAACCGTCAACATAACTTCCGTGTTCTGTCTCAGTCATCAATTGCCCACTCTTGCACAGATTAACACTCAAATTAAGTGGTCTTTAATGGTGTATTGAACCTCAGAATCTAGAAATCTACCTAGTCATCTTGTTCCTATGATGTCATGATGCAGCTTGCAATTATTTCTGCCACAAAAGTGACCCTTGTTTTCATACCATCTATGTCAAATTTGTCATTCTTGTAGTGTGTTTTACATATAATTATGTTGAATGAATGGGGCATGCATTGAATTTTAGGAAATACCATTGTCCTATCGACTACTTTGTATTGAAATCACAACTAAGAAGTGCCAATTGGCTTCTTTCTCGGCATGTTTGCAGTTATACAGATGGTTGAATAAGTGCCAAGGAGAAATGGAAAAGAGTAATCGGTGCCCTCACCAATATCTCAAGGAGGTGGAAATAATTGGATTTGATGGTCACAGGGATCAGATTGAACTTTGCATGTTTATTCTAGAAATGCCATCATGTTAGAGAAGTTTATTGTTAATCTCAAGTGGAGTCCGGAGCAATCGAAAACAGATGAGTTTCGGCAGCGAGCAGAACAGCTAAGACCAAGAGTATCTCCTGGAGTTGAGCTACTTATTTTTGAAGGATGTAAGAATTGATGTGTCTGTGTCTGAACAGGCAGCTATGTCTCGATACAGCTGGGAAAAATCTTCTCATGTTCATCTCCTCCCTGCTCAGATTCATTGTTTTGTACAATAGTAATGTTTTTTCTTTTCGGTGAGAGAAGAGCAGTAATGTTTTGGTTTAGCTGTGGTATGCAACATGGAGATTGTATTGTTTACTTAAACCACATCAAGTTATTTGGATATATGGTGGCCTTCGATTACTGCCCGGCCAAACATTGTGTTACATGAAGCATTTTTGTTACATAAAGAAGGTCAATGGAGAAAGGAAAGAATCAAGTTGGAAATTATGCTACAGAAAGTCACCTTAGTTTTCATGTCAGCTACTTCAAATTTGTCATTCTTTTAGCGTGTGCTGCTGTAGATTGACCTGTTAATGGAAACACAATTTAATCATAGTTCAGGTTTTGCCACCATTCACAATGTAAGGCTGATAACATCCAATGCACGATTTCATGGAATCACAAGAAATAAGTGCCAATTGATTGCTTTCTTGATAGGTTTTCAGTTGGAGATCGTAAGACTGGACAGGGAAAATGTTTATTGGAGCCCGCACGAACGTTTAAGGCAGTGGAAATAATTGGATCTGATGACTTGGAATTGTCATGTTTAGTTTACAAAACACCGTCAGCTTGGAGAAATTTATTAGTCATCTCTTCTGAAGTACCTCCTGAAGGTGCTTATAGATACGTCTCAGCGGCAAACAGAACAGCTTAGAACAAAAGTACCTCCTGAAGTTGAGCTACTTATTTTTGAAAATTGAGAATTAATATCTCTGTGTCTAAGAGCTAGTAATTTCTCAATGAAGTTGGACAAAAATCTCTGTGTTCCTGTCCTGTCCCCTTTGCTCATGTTGATTGTTTTATACAAACAACAATGGAGTTAGGTGGAATCGAGGGTGGGACAACTCCACCAAGTATTCACGCACTTTATGAGTTTTCCTCAACTCGTATCTTTTCGTTTTAAAACTGATCCCACTTTGACAAAATTGTAATGTTTTGGCTAAGAGTGATGTGCAATGTCCTCTAGGTTATATTGTTTAATTTCTTCCAATATGACTCCTCCATTTATCTGTCTGTTCGGTTTTTTATAGTTTAACATGACACACAAAATGCAGTAAAAAAAAACATGACACACAAAAGATTTGACCGCTCGCGTGGCAAGATAACTAAACTAAACCTTAGGACCATAAAACAGCATCATTTAACAAAAAGGACCACAATTAATTTTTTTGATGATCTTAAGGAGCAAAGCTGAATTTACAAAAGATCGTTTTGCCTTCTGTTTTTGAATCCCTTCTCTCTTGTTGGTTTCTGCGTGGTGGAAACAGGTGCCTATAAGTACTCCAAACTCAAATTCATCTTCAGCCGACCTTTCTCTCCAGGGCGCTTATTCGTAAACACTGTAAGTATCTTGTAATCCTGATTCTCCAATTTATATATATATATATCCTTCTCTAATAGAAATAATACACAATCTCCGAGTTTCTTATTCCTGTTTCTTTTTCCTTATTGCATTGATTTAAGAATTTTCTAGTGTTGTACGAATCTCTGCGAAGCCGATGAGAAAGAGAAGAAGAAATTTAATGTCTTTAATCTCAAATAACATGTTTTGTGTAAATCTGTTTGCCCTCTTCGTTTTTCTAATAATTTAGCTTTCTCTTTTATGCCAGTGACAGATTTTTTTCTATGATTATCATTGTTAGTGTTTCGTTAGGTTGTCATTCTCAACTCGAATTTAGATGTAAATTTGGATACTTTTTGAGGCACTTTTACTTTTCTAATTGTTTTTCAAAAAATGAACCAAGTATGGAGTATCGGATTGGAAAGCTGCCGGATGATGTTCTTGGTGTCATAATCTCTCACTTGACGCTGGAAGAAGCAGGAAGAACTAGTGTTCTCTCACGCAGATGTAAAAACTCGTGGACATTGACCACTCGTTTAAACTTTGATGCAAATAACCGATCTAGATTGGAAAGGGAAAAGTACATAACATGGGTGAACCAAGTGGTAGAAAATTATCGGGCTTCAGATGTTGATGAATTTTCAGTTGTGTGCAATTTGGATCCAAGAAGTTATCGCAGTCTTGATAAATGGATTTGCTTTGCTGTGACAAAGAGAGTCAAAGCGATCAACATCAACTTACGACTAAGATCTGAAAGATATAGCTTCATCAAAAGTGCTCCTGATTTATGCGGCATCGAATGCCTAACTTCACTTCGTCTGAAGTATGTGGATATAACTGGAGAAATGATCGAGAGTTTATTGTCAATTTGTCCATTGCTTGAAAAGTTGTCTTTGGAACGCTCCAAAAAGCTCTCGAATTTGAAAGTGGCTGGTTCATCACTGAAATTGAAATGTTTTCAGATAGTTGATTGCTATGATTTAGAAAGCATTGAAATTTACGCCCCAAATCTCGTGTCATTCCATTATTATGGGTGGAAATTAGGATTGCAAGTTCAGGATCTTTCCTGTCTGGTTAATTTGTCTATTGGAAGTGGCCAGTGCAGTATGGATCTCTATTCGTCCCGTTTTCAGGCTACTTTTTCCAGCTGGAAACTCTTACATTGGATTTCTCTAGCTACAGGGTTGGTTATAATTTATGCTCACAAGCAGAATTGATAGCCTTCACTCAATTTCTTATTTTTCTCATCTTGTTTTAATGTCCTGTAGAGATTTTTGGAGTCGGTTGGACTAACTCAATCAACAAATCTCAAGGACTTGACGTTGGAAGTTAGGCAGAACGCTCAATATACCCTTCGTGTTCTGTCTCAGTTCATTAATTTATGCCCACTCTTGCACAAATTAACACTCAAAGTAAGTGGTCTTTAATAGTGTATTTGAACATCAGAAGCTAGAAATCTACCTAGTCATCTTGTTCCTATGATGTCATGACGCAGGTTGCAATTATTTATGCCAGTAAAAGTCACCCTTGTTTCCGTAAAAGCTATTTCAAATCTGTCATTCTTATAGTGTGTTGTACATTGTTGCATGCAGGTGGTGTTGCACATAGAATTATGTTAAATGAATGGGACATACTTTGAGTTTTAGGAAATACCATTTTTCTATCAACTATTTTGTTATTGAAATCACAACTAGTAAGTGCCAATTGGCTTCTTTCTTGGCATGTTTGCAGCTACTGAGATGCTCGTCGTACGTGAGACCAGGAGAAATGATAAAGGGTAATCAGTGCCCTCACCAATGTCTTAAGGTGGTGGAAATAATTGGATTTTATGGTCGTAGTGATCAGATTGAAATTGCCATGTTTATCTTAGAAAATGCCATCAGGTTGGAGAAATTTATTATTAATCTCAGTTGGTGTCCAGACCAATCGCTAATATATGAGTCTCAGCGGCAAGCGGAACAGCTAAGAACCGTAGTACCTCCTGGAGTTGAGCTACTTATTTTTGAAGGATTTAAGAATTAATGTCTGTCTAAGCAGCCAGCTATGTCTCAATACAGCTGGAAAAAATCTCCTCATTACAGTGGTAATGTTCTTTTTTTTTTCGACGAGAGTACAGTAGTAATGTTTTGGTTTAGCTGTGGTGTGCAAACTTGTGGAGATTGTATTGTTTACTTGAACCACATTAAGTGATTTGGATCTGTGGTAGACTCTGATTATTTCCCTGCCAAACATTGTGTTACATGGAGTATTTTTATTGCATAAAAAAGGTCAACAGAGAAAGGAAACGCCCAAGTTGGAAATTTGTGCTTATTAATTTTATCATTAACATTTATTTAAATTGATGGATTATTTCAGTTTCAGAAAAGTATAACCAACTTGACCTACAATTATGATCAACTAACAAAATTAACCGACAAGACTACTGAAACATCATAGACAATTCCTCAGCTTGACTTGGGTTTTTATTGACTTAGTCCATAAATTAGCTGGTTGATTCTTCTCCTTCTTCTGTTTGGTACAGGTGTTATGCTATAATTATCTGGTTAAACCTTTAAAAAACACAGAAACTGCCTTGCAATTTGGGATAATTCACTTTACATATTTTCCCACATTGACTATCTGTTCTAAAGTGAGATCAAGTAAGAGTTTTCCTACCACCCTCACTCATTAGCAAAGAATAGAGATGTATCTGGGAAAGGTGTTTCGAAGACATTAATGCTTGAAACAACAGTGTCTCTTTTTTGTCAGCCATAACGTTTATTATAGCATTAATCCCCAATTTGATTTTGGTGAGAATAAATAAAATAATTTATCAAAAGAAATTTATAAAATATTTGTATGGTTGAGTAAATTTAAAAGAGTAGGTTTACTTACATGTTTGATGTGTCTAGTTTGACATAAATCTCATATAATTCGATCAATTAAAGTTATGAATATTAAGATGACATTGACAACAAGTAAAAAATTCAGAATCTTCACATGATAGGAGACCAAAAGGGTATAGCCTTTCTGCTTCTTTTCCTAAAAGAATAAAAAGACTTGTTAAGTTGTTGCTCATCATTTTCACGTCTTGATTTGGAATCTTTCGTGTCAGACCTATCATTCACCCCATATCTTCCATTAAAGGAATTCTTGCTACACTGCTCTCTCTTTCCACTCCAATCTACATCAATACTAACATTAGTCATTGAAATAAAACGAAACCATGTTTATTTCCTTAATGTTATGTCCAAAAACAGTAAACAAGTAGAACTTAAAGAAATAAACTGATTTTGAAATTTCTTGTAAAACAAAAAAGTATTTGAATTCGAACTATTCCCTATAAAACAAAAAAAAAATGTCAAAGTCAAAAGGGTAGTTTCTTACTTGTTTGCATTCTACGCAACAAAATCGTGAGGGTGGAGGTATATCCCAGCTACATGTTTCACACTTGCCAACACGATGATTTTCATGGTGATTTTTCGGATTTCTCTGTCTGCTTTTGATAGACACAATTTGGTGTTCATTAATGATGAATTGTCTGATATGAGATATATCCATGAAACACTTCATGTTTTTACATCAACTCCTATGCACCTTGAAGCCTTGTGTACCTAAAAAACAATACGAAGTTGATTACTTGAATCTCAAATGTTTATGTAGAGGCTAAATCTCATACACGATAATGTTGAATCTCAAAGAAGAAGAAGAAGAAGAATAAGAAGAAGAAACTACTTATTATGATATGTTTGTGGGGTATATGTGGAGGAAATCATTTAGCACAACATTCTAATTGACAGTCGAGACAGAGATAGGTACAATCATCATTCTTGCAATTAGAACTTTGTACAATGCATGGCTCGTAAATTTTGGCTCTGTATAATGCCGATAGCCTTATCACCAAAACTTATTACTCCTTCAAACTACAGAAAAAAAATTATTGGTGAATTCTTGTCTTCAGTTAAGTATTTGTAACTCAATGTAATCAGTATCTATACAAAGTTTTCTTTTCCTAATACTATAATGGTTATAATTCAAAATCCTATTCATAATAGGAATTATTTTAATAATATCTTTTAAAATAAACATTCATTAATCATCTATGTTAGTATATGTACAAATTCTAATGAGAAGCACCCAAAGTTCGAGCTCGGCATGCTACCAGTTAAGTTGTTGTTTGATACATTTATAGCCCACAACATAAATGAATGGTACCAACAAAAGGGAAATTTCCCCAAAAGTTAATTGTTTCTAAGGGAAAGGATTTGCAGGCCATCTATATCACACATGGAGGAAGGAATCCGACCGTGAAGATGGTTCCATGAAAGATACAACTTTTGCAGCCTTGGCATTAGGACATCAATTGTTTCAGGGATGGAACCTGAAAACAAGTTATTTGGGGATTCCAGCTGATTTGGCAATTTCCCTTTCATTTGGTTATTTGACCAAACCAAATATGTTATGACCCGTTTTCGGATTATGATCGGTGTACGAAGCGAATAGTCTAAAAGAGTCCGGTTCATCCCGCACAAGCCTCAAAGTACAGAGTTACTACCCAAACATTTTAGTTATCAAAACGTTTAACGAAAATATTTATCGTTTAGAACATAAGTAGTAAATAAATATATTAGATGTATAATATTTAAGGAAAATATATCAATACATAAAACCAGGTTATAGAATATCAAAGTATAAAATGACAACCCAGTAACTTGACAGCATCTCGGTGCGGAGGTCTAATATCAACACAGAAGAACCCGAACAAAAAGGCATCACTAACCAAAAGATGTTTCATTGATGTCCAAGATGCGGTGTAGTTACCGAAGTCAAAAATTGTAAACCTAAAAGATTAGAATCAAAGTAGACAGAAAAATAAAGGGGTCAAACCCAGTGAGGGAAAACAATTCAACCCGTCTTATACGTGTTTCACAAAATTGTTTTGAAAACAGTTCAAAAATATCACATGCGGATATAAACGAATATCTACACACACACACACATATTAATACGTAATAGCATTCAAAATTATGTTCGAAAACATTCGCAGACAAAACAAACAACAGGCCCGAAAACGTAATAATAATAATATTACTATTTTCAAAGAAAACCATATCGAGGATAGGGACCAAAGCAATAGTGTATATATAACACCAAATCAAAGGTGATGTGGTTCACACCACTAATCAAAATCAAATTATGTATTGAATCAGAACACATGGTTATCAATATCTCTAATAGCTGGACTTTGTTAAAACAGTGGTATACCAAATACTACATACCCTGTAGCGCGGGCGTTCCGCATCCAAAAACATATATCAGAGTATTAGTTCGAAATAGTCATGCAAGACTTATCAAAACAATGAGGATATATATAAAATAATATATATATCTAAGTCTAAAAACCAAATACTTATTATATAAGAATAAATCACATAATTATTTTATTAATTTAGAATAAATCCTTATATTAGTCAAATTTTAAATATGTGTCAGGGATAACAAAAACTGATACAGTTTTGAGACAAACTCTATGTGCATGAACATGTCATTCACTCACCTGGATGTTCAAAGTAAAGTCATCAATTAAGCACCACTAGCCGGTGGCTAATCTCGCTGGCAGGAACAAAAAGCTAAAATATTTACGTACAAATCAAATATCAGAACAAAATATTGATACTGTGACGGCATTAAATGTATGATATGCAAATGTAAATACAAATACTCGCTTGACATCAAAAAACCTATTTCAGTCGAAGATGTATCGCTCACATCTCGAAAATCGAAATATACGTAAAATTACAGTCCAGTCCCCAAATTATGTAAAATTACCATTTAGTTCCTAAGACCTCAAAAAATTATAAATTAATCCCCAAACTTTTCAGAATTTATAAATTAGTCCTCAAAATATTTTAAATTTATAATTAAATCCTCTAATTTGCTAAAATTACATATTTTCTTAAAAATTATAAATGTCCTTACTTCCTTAAAATTACAATTTAACCACATGCTAAAATTACAATTTAACCACATGTAAATTATTGAGATTAGTCCTCACTTTTCATCCAATCAAAACACGCATTTTTGTTCTTAACAATCCAGAATTAAAATCAATCCAAAATTCATCAAAGCTCTTCCAAATCGATCTGTATTAACTCATTCCACTTCTAATCACCAAGCTCATCACTCAATCTATTCCAGAAATTCTAAACCATACAAATCAGTCCAATAAATTCAGATTTAACCAACTAAATTTTAAACAAAGCTCACTCGATACCACCTTCTCCTACTCTCATCTATGGCTAACTTAATCCCTCAAAACCAACTAAAATAACTCTAAAAATCACACTGAAAAGCTTCCCAAACCGAGCTTACAGTCATGAAACAAAATCAATAAAAATAGAAGCTATGTCTTGACAGCAAAAAGGAAGAAGGAAATGAAGAGAGAAGCCATGTTCTTACCTTGATTTGATGAAGAAAACGGATGAGAGGCAGAGAACTTTGAAGAGAGAACTGAAGAATGCGTGCAGGAGTGTTGAAATAAAGAAAAAAGAGAAGAAAAATAATAGAAATGGGAGGTAGAAATGTTTGCAAAAACTGAAGAAAAGCAGAAATGGGCGATGGAGTGACAGCAGCAAAAGGGCGTTGTTTGGGTTAAGTGACATCACAGAGATTTGAGGACGACACAGGGCGATGCAGACGACCGATCGACCTATACTGGACGACGCGTCGTTTCACTCGGAGTTCAGCTCACCCAAGCAGACGACAACTTGCAACGCAGACGACATATTTGAATGAGCCAAACGACATGCAACACATTTCAAGCACATAAACGCCCTGTCGCTCCTTTTTCTTTTATTCCGATTTTATTTTCAATTATTCACTAATTTCAGCTTAATTAATCAACTCTAATGACTTCAAAATTTCATTAATCACCCAAATAACATTTAAAACACAAAATTTAATTTTTTTCAACATAAAAAATTCTTTTCCAAATTAATTAGAAAAATAACTAAAAATTAATCCAAAAATACCAGATATTATAAAATATGTGATCTGGAGAGCTAATTTTGCGAACCATTCTGCTGGAATGGTGTCTTAGATCCCAACATTTATCAGTATGATAGAGGTGAGTTCACTTTGAACTTTATGCCACATTGGAAAGGAAGGACCTACCAAGCAATTCTCAAGTTGGATAGACTTGAGTCTGAAAAGAGGAACCCACTTATATGGCACATGGAACACCAGAGATTTTTCTGAGTATGTTGTTAACCTAAAAGTCTGTAGGCTTTTGAGATTCAACAAATGGGTTTCTAATACAATGCCTTGCCATGAATTTGCTATAAGGTTCACATCAACTAGCTCTGAAAGCTTGCCAAAACTATACATCAACTAGCTCTGAGAGCTTGCCAAAACTATCTGTAATACCTCCATCCATCTTGGTATAAGAGAGATCCAATTTCTTTAAGGATGACAACTTTCCTATTCATCTTAAATTGAACCCTGGAAAGTGTTGCTGGAAAGGTCAAGATATTGTAGATTCTCAAGCACTCCTCTTGTTGAGCCGCAAGTGCACAGTTGTCCAAATAGTAAAAATATTGTTCCCACGAGGACTATAGATTTATCTACCAATTGATTTAGTTTAAATTTGTTCGAAAGAATAAAAATCGAATAATTAATAAAATAAAGAAAGTACAAGTATATACCAAAATTCAACTAATGCTTTTATCAAACAATCAATATCACAACCGAAGAATTAATACTATCCATATTCCCTCTTTGTCCTTCTAATGGATTTAATTATGCTAAGGCTCTAGATATCCAATATTTTTAGTTATCCTCTCTCAAGTGACAACTAACTATCAAATTGAAATAACAAGAGTGAAATCTCTAATCTCAATTATCAATTTCTACCCAAGTATCTCAATTGACACATTAAGCAATCCTTTGATCAATTAGTTAATCCTCACGATCTTTCAATGATTCTTAACCAATCTGATGTTTATAAATCTATTATGCTACAACTCTCATTGCACATATGACACAAATAACCTAATTCAATTTCTCAATTGCAATTAGAACAATAAAGTTCAATAAACATCACAAAGCTTAACATTAAATCCAAAAGATTAGCATAAAAGAAATATTTCAAGAGTGAATTCATACCAAAAGTTTAACTATCGATCAAAGTAATCAAGAACAAAACAACAACAATAATCAATTCCATCAAAATGAATAAAAACTAGAGAGGAGAAATAAGAACTCTTTATTGTCGCTTGAATTCTTCTTATTAGCCTTGGCTTTGGGACCTCACTCTTGCTCTTCTTCAAAATGAATGGAAAAGATAATTTGTTGTAATGTATGTGGTAGTGTGACTTGTGTTGTGTCTTGTGTTTCTTCCAAACTAAGAGAGGGTTTTATAGCCTTCTTCTAGTGTGCCTTCTTAAATTGTCCATTGAATGAGTTTTAGTGCTACCTTAGGTAAGTTACAAATGAGTCACCCTTTAGTTTTTCTAAGCAAGAACCGTCTTTGCCAACTGTCCATTTTCTCTCTATTGTGACAAATGTCTCAGTTGAGACACTGCATCAATCTTCTTTTCGTCATGGTTGAGACAAAAGTTGTGCAAATCAATGTCATTTTTAAATGCCTCTTTTAAGAACCACCACCTAAACCAAATGACATTCATCACACTAGTAACCACCAAGTCCACTTCTTAACCAATCAAGATCACGATTAAGAAATACAATTAAACATACTAATAATTGATTGTAAATTAAAAAAAAAACTAATTCATTCCTAGAGTAACTCCTACACACCATTAACCCATACATTAACACTAATAAAAGAAAACTACACACATTAAACACCACAAAATTTAATCAAATTTTATAATTATCATCTATTGAGTCGGGCAGTTCTCTCACTAGTGAATTGGAACCTAAATGTAGTGTTATTAAGCTATTATCGCAGAAACTACGGAAAAACTCATGAATTTCGCCATTCAAATTGTTCGCCGAAATATCTAGGATCTTCAGCCTGCTGAGACTTCCAAAGACTCCAGGAATTCCACCTCCAATATCCAAATTATTAGACAAAACAAGGACTTAAAAAGAGGGATGGTACTACAATAAGAATTTTTAAAAAGAGTCATCGTTAAAAATATCTTTAATAAATTAAGTAATTGAAACTCAAATTAAGTAATTTCAGCAGCAATTAAGTAACAGTCATAGTTACTTAATTTATCACAAAATTAAGTAATCGATCAAAATTAAGTAATCAATTATCAAATTAAGTAATGATATCTAAAATTAAGTAATTTTTAAAACTACAATTAAGTAACTACCTCCTTAAATTAAATAACAGAATTTAAAATTAAATAACTCAAATTTTTATTAAAAATTTTTTTTAAAAATTCTCATTATAGTACCACCGAACCTAAACTTCAAGTTTGCAAATTCACTAGGAATAGGACATATTAACATGACGCAAAGTGGATTCGACTGCTAACGTGGCAAGTCAACCAAAAACCTTAGGACCACAAAACGACATCGTTTTACAGAAGGACCACAATGAAGTTTTTTGATGATAAAAATTGATTTTACAAAAAAAAGAATAGTTTTCAGAATGCAAGATGTCGTTTAGAGATCTGTTTTGAATACCTTCTCTTTCGTTGGTTTTTGCGTGATGGTGACAACTCAAATTCCTGTGTCTTCGGCTAAGATTGATACAGTCGTATTACCAATTTACTGTGTAAATATATGTTCCTCACAACTCGCTTTGGTGTCTCTTCCTGTTCCTTATTGCATTGATTTAAGAATTGTCTTGTGTTTTACTTCAATCTCAAAGCCAGAGAATCTCTGCGAAGAAGATGGGTAGGAGAAGAAGAAATTCAACGTCTTTATGCTCAAATAAGAAGGTTTGTGTAAATCTGTTTACTTGTTGCCCTCTCCGTTTTTCTAATAATTTAGCTTCTTTTTTATGCAAGTAGCAGGTTTTATTCTATGATTAGCATTTCGATTTCGATGTAAATTTGTATACTTTTTTAGGCGCTTTACTTTGCTTGAGATACGAATTTGGTTTCTAATTATTTTTTATAGAATGAACCAAGTGTGGAGGATCGGATTGGAAAGCTGCCCGATGATGTTCTTGGTGTCATAATCTCTCACTTGACGCTGGAAGAAGCAGGAAGAACCAGTGTCCTCTCACGCAGATGGAAAAACTTGTGGACATTGACCACTCGAATAGGGGAAAGTAAATAAGATGGGTGAACCAAGTGGTTGAAAATTATCGGGGTTCAGATTTAGATGAATTTTCGATTGTATTTGATTTGGATACATAAAGTTATCACAATCTTGATGAATGGATTTGCTTTGCAGTGAGAAAAAGAGTCAAAGCGATCAAGATCAACTTATTTTGCCCAAAAAATTTTTGGGTAAGATCTAAACTATATAGTTTCCATCAAAAGTGCTCCTGATTTATCCGGCATCGAATGCCTAACTTCACTTTGTCTGAAGTTTGTGAATATAACTGAAGAAATGATCGAGTGTTTATTGTCCATTTATCTTTGGAACACTCCGAACACCTCTCAAATTGGAAAGTTGTTGGTTCATGGCTAAAATTGGAATGTTTTCAAATCGTTAGTTGTTCCGGTTTAGAAAGCATTGAGATTTATGCCCCAAATCTCGTGTCATTCCGTTATGATGGATGGAAATTAGGAGTGCAAGTTCAGGATCTTTCCTGTCTGGTTAATTTGTCTATTGGAAGTTACGACCGCAGTATGGATTCTCTATTTGACCCGTTTTCAGGCTACTTTTTGCAGCTGGAAACTCTTACATTGCATTTCAGTAGCTACAAGGTTAGTTATAATTTATGCTCACAAGCTGAATTGATAGCCTTCACTCAATTTCTTATTTTTCTCATCTTGTTTTCATGTCCTGCAGAGATTTTTGGAGTCGGTTGGACAAACTTAATCAACAAATCTCAAGCACTTTCAAACACTTGACGTTGGTTGGGCAGAACGGTCAATATACCCTTCATGTTCTGCCTCAGTTCATTAATTTGTGCCCACTCTGGCACAAATTAACACTCGAAGTAAGTGGTCTTTAATCGTGTAATTGAACCTCAGAATCTAGAAATCTATGTAGTCATCTTGTTCCTATGATTTCATGATGCAGGTTGCAATTATTTATGCCACAAAAAGTCACCCTTATTTCCGTAACAGCTATTTTAAATTTGTCATTCTTATAGTGTGTTGTACATTGTTGCATGCAGGTGGTGTTGCACATAGAATTATATTACATGAATGGGACATGCTTTGAGTTTTAGGGTATACCATTGTTCTATTAACTATTTCGTTATTGAAATCACAACTAATAAGTGCCAATTGACGTCTTTCTTTGCATGTTTGCAGTTACAGAGATGGCCGTACATGAGACCAGGAGAAATGAAAAAGGGTAATCGGTGCCCTCACCAATGTCTTAAGGTGGTGGAAATAATTGAATTTGATGGTCATAGTGGTCAGATTAACTTGCCATGTTTATTTTAGAAAATGCCATCAGGTTGGAGAAATTTATTATTGATCTCCATTGCTGTCCTGTATCGGGAATAGATGAGTCTCGGCGGCGAGCGGAACAGCTAAGAACAGAAGTACCTCCCGGAGTTGAGCTACTTATTTCTGGAGTTGAGAAAAAATGGGTATGGGTCTAAGCAGCCCGCCATGTCTCAATACAACTGGAAAAACTCTCCTCGTGTTCGTCTCCTCCTTGCTCAGTTTCATTGTTCTGTACAGTTGTAATGTTTTGGCTTAGCTGTGGTGTGCAAAGTCAAGGAGGTTGCATTGTTATATTTTGGGGGCAAAATCATACTTATTCAATTTACTTTGAAAAGTCAATTTATAACTCGATTATAACTCATTAATATTAAAATAAATAAATTTATGAGCAAATAATAATAATAATAATAATAAATTTAGCTTGGCTTGGGTTTTATTGACCAAGTCCATGAATTATCTGGATTCTTCTTCTTCTTCTTCTTCTTTGGTTTGGTATAGGTATTTAAACTGCATAATTGTCAAGTCTTTGATTTAAGTATTGGTTTCACCATGGAACACTCTAATTGCCTTGCAATTTGGGATGACTCGGTTTATATGTTTTTTCCACATTGACTATTCCGATCTGAAGTGACCTAAAAGATAAAATAAGACCTCTCCTATCACTTTCTCTCATTCTTCATTCAATATTGATTAATTGGCTTGACTTATAAAGTTTTTCTTTTTCTAAGTTAAAATCAGTTTATCTAACTGAATATATTTTAATACAGTTTTTTATAAATTATTTTATTTATTCTTATCAAAAATCGGTGAATTATAAACCTATTAGTCAAGTTAAAATACATGAAGAATAAAGTGATGACTGATTTAGCTATATTTGTTCTAATTAAATTACTATCTACTTATACAATCTAACTACTCAACCAATCCCGGAAAAAAAATACATAACCTATTGAAAAAAATAATTAGATATTTTTTCTTTTAACTTCTATTATTATGCAATATTTTTTAGTAGTGTTGAAATGGTTTTTAATATTAAAAAATTAATATTACCAATAAACACTAACTTGAAAAAAAATAATTCTACGTTTGACCTTAAATAGCAGACCCTAATCAGTAATCATCACATCATTCATATAATCACAATCAGACGAATCATATATTGCTTAACATTGAAGAAATCAAACTTAAAACCAACAGCAATAATAATAAAAAAAAAATAAAACAATAAATTTATAACTCGATTATAACTCATTAATATTAAAATAAATAAATTTATGAGATAATAATAATAATAATAAATTTAATATTAAAAAATTGAGACTTAATTAGAGTAAATAAAATGCTTCCCAATAAAAAAAGAAAAGAAAATAAAATAAGACATCTCTGAACATAAAAATAAAACTCCGTAGTCCCTCTCAAATCCAAGTGGTTGCAACGAATGGGAGAGGTGGTAGTTCCGCTGACTCCTCGACCACCTCATTCGCCTCCTCCCTTCCCTCCACCCTGTCCTTTCCTTTACGTCACAGCTTTACATTTTCATTAACAACAACATCAACAATAGACCTCACTAAAACCTTTAAGTAAACGTCAACCAACACTTAACGCCTCTCCACCACCTACCTTACATACACACGTCCCTCCCTCATTTTTTTCTCTACGCCTTCTTCTTTTTTTCCCGGGAACCAAACGGAAAAAGTTACAATCCAAGCCAAACCCATTTCTCCTAGCCTCGTAAAGATCACTTCTTTACCTCTGCATGGCTCTTTTGATCAAAGAGCTGCTGGTGGTTCTGGTGGTG
>CAODLS013838417.1:0-19756 GCA_948243855.1 Flueggea neowawraea
CTTTAATAGAATTGCACTATGTGCCCTCTTCACAATCTCAGCTTTGTGTGCCGTTGTTAGTTCTTTCAGTAATTTCTCTTCACCTTCTAACGCCTCCTCACACTTCTGCTGAACCAAAATCACCTTCATCTTCAGCTTCCATAGCGTGAAATCATTCGACCCATTGAATTTCTCAATTTTGAATTTGTATGAAGACATCTTCTTTCTGCAGAACCGAACCCACGAGTTTCTAAACAAACTTTTGTGGCTCTGATACCACTTGTCAGGAAAATAGGCGATAGAATAATGCTAAAATAGACAAGAGCAATCACACAAGAACACAAGATTTTACGTGGTTCGGTCAATCAACCTACGTCCATAGACATAGAACTAGTAATTCTATTATTATGAGTCAAAACTGGCCAAAGGCTTACAACCTGCCACCAAAGGCACCCAAGATATTCCCAAGTTATCTATTTATATGTTTACAATGAATAAAAGCCAAACTAGGGCAACCCAAACCCTAAAACACGTCTAAAACCCTCCAGAATTATAGACACGGGCACGGATAAAAAGACAAGGTCGTGGCACATATTACACAGACAAAGAACTATGGTCGTGTGTCAAACAATTAGCAGCTATTGCATTATACGGAATGGGACACGGCCGTGTCCTCCTCGTCACACCCCAATTCATCTCTTCTTTTCACCAACCCATCCCAAACCATGCTTGCTTCATCAAACATCAAGTAGCTTCATCTTGTATTAAGAAAATCTCACTTCAAGTTCAACACTTGCACTTTAAGCGATCAATGTCATAATATTGCAAATGCCATTAATATTACAAACAACAGATTCCATAGCCGAAAGAGGAAAACATTTAAGAAGATATTAATTTATACAAAATGGTTGAAAGGCATTAAAAGTAGAGCAAAATCATATTAAAAAAATGTTGTTGAGTATTTGCGGATTAAAACCCCTATTATCATAAGCAAAAGAATAATGGAACAAATTATAAATTCAAAGCCTCCACCAAATTGCCAATTTCATATTAGAAAACAAAAGGCAAGAAGATTTTATATATATATAATCGTATACTTTATCAACAAGAGGGCTACAGTCTCAAGCAGTGAACGACAAGGAGATCTAGATATCATAACTTTTCGTTTGCATTATTTAGGTAAATTAAGTGAGCTTAACAACTGAGATTATTCCCAGGAGCAACACCGAATCTGTTACAATAATCTCTATAATACCCATTACGAGCCCGAACAGCACCAGAATTTCCTCCATTACATTCAATGCTGTTAATGGCTCTAATCGTTGCATCGAAACCTCGGTTTACGACAGGTCGCAAGTTGTTCATCCAAAATCACAAGGCTGTCTTGAAGGAGACGACACCGTCTCTACCTACAATGTCAGGATTGTTGAGTCCGTCGAAGCTGATGCTTCTTCCGGCAGCTCCGTAGTTGTAGTTCCATGAGAGTTGAAGCTGTCCACGGTCGTGGTATTTCTTGCTTGGAACGCAGGGGTATTGCCTGTTTGATTCGTCACAGTAGTCCTTGCTGGCTACATTTATCTCTTCTATGTAGCAGAAATCTATTAAAATAAATTGTTTCAACTTTTATTATGCTAGTACAAAAAAAAGTCAAATAATAAATTGATTTGATTTAGCAGTAGATAATAGAACAAAATTGTATATTATCTGATCGAATAAATTGCACTGTAGAAAAAGTAAAATAAATGACACTTTTGTATAGTAAAGATTGAGAAAATAATATATATTTTTATATAAATATATGTAATATGCCCGATATTAATGTTTTGATACTATATACTGACTTTTATTTATCAAATCAATAGGTATTCAGATGCCTCTGATTAAAAGAGAGAACATTAATACCACTCTATCATAATCTTTGTGGTGAATATATTATACAATAGTTGAATATACCGAAAACAATATGAATATGTGTGTAGGTTGGGTACCATCTAGCTGATTTTAATACTCAAAAGTAGGAATATGTGTAGCTTTATTTGTTACATTTGATAGAAAATATATAATTGTAGTAATAAAAAAATATGAACGTAAATATTAAATTGTGGCATAAATAAATCTAGAGATTAAGGAAGGAATGAGTTATCTTACGTCCAGTCTCATGAGTAACATGCCCAAAAAACGAAGCAATGTCACGCTTAGAATCATCAGTGGAACCAATTTTACCAAACTGAGAATAAGAAGTGAGAGCAGCAAGAAATGCATCTCGAATGTAGAACCTTTTCCCAGGACGGTTCCCACCAGCTTGGTTGATGATACTGTTGAAGAATCGTTGATTAATAACACTGCCCACACTCGCACTGTTTTGAGCCATTATGGTTTTTGGCACGGATAAAACCACCGTAGCTATGAGGATGGCTAGTACGTTTGTTTTCATGTTGAAGGCTAACATTTTGGGTTTGATGTTGTGTTAAGTTTTGAGGTTTGGGATGAGATGAAGAACTCGGGTGGCTGATGGGTATTTATAGTGGCAAGGTAGAGACTTTATGATTGGAAGAGTGAAAAAAAAAAGATTTAGATATGCCTTTTCTTTTTACAAAAATATACACTTTCGACATTAAAGTATTAATTTTTTTTAAATAAATTTAATACCATGTCCATCATTTCAACATATAAAATATACTAAAATTAACATATTAATCACTAAACAAATATATAATTCGTTAATTGTTTGCAATTAAGTATTATTGTTAAGTTTTTTTTAATGAAAATTGTGTAAGAAATGCGTGTTAGACCAAGCGGTTTTGGACATATTCATTTGACTGACTTCAGAGCATATTAATTAGTGGATAATCTGGAAAAAACAACATATACTATTTAGGTGACTAATCATGAGAAAAAATCTTAACTTATCAACTTTAACAATTATTAAAAAAATCCATGGGTTGAAATTAAAATTTGACCCAACGTTTGGTCAGAGATGTTGATTTAAGAGAAAATTACACCACCTATCTATTTTTGACATTTAAGTTTCATATATAAAACAATGGGTATTATAATTTCTACATCAACCAGCATTATAATTTTTCAAATAAAACAATTGTGTGTCAAACACGCCTATATATGACTTCTCTATCTCCCCACATTCTTTCTCCTCTTCAACCTCACCCCACGTTCTTTTTCTCCATGTTACTCCTCTTTAAGTTCTTTGTCTCCCTCCGTCGATCTTCAATGCTCTTCTCTTTCCCACCTCCTGCTTCGTCGCTGCCTCACTCTTCTCCCCACACCTTTCTCTTCTCTCTCGCCTCACTCATTCTCTCTAACTTCTTTGTCTCCCTCCGTCGATCTTCAACGCCTCGTCCCCTTGCCTTCGTTGATTCACGGTGGTGAAATGGACATGGTTTAAACCGATGTTGTTTGGATGAAACTCAAAACAGTGTTGTCGTATTGTTTGAGCCGATGTTTCTTTGATTGATTGAAGCGATTTGTTTTATGGATTTTTTTGATTTGTGGTACGGGTGGGGAGCTGTTTTGTGGCGGTGAAGGTGAGGGTTATGTGACAGAAGACGATGGTGGCGATGAGGGTGTGTGAGGGTGGGAAGGCGACACATCTGTTTTGATGGGCGTCAGTTAGGGTTTCAAAACTAAATATACAAAATTATATGAACTAAATAAAATTAAAAATATTTTAGGTTGTACTCGTTTTGCACTCGCTTTTTGTGAGCATTTGTTTGTATTATACTTTGAACCCATTTTGTAAGCATTTTTCTTGATGTTGTACTCTTTTTATACTCGTAATTTTACCAAATAACATGACTTATGAAAAATAATTTTTTAACTTTTTCGCTTCGCACTCATTTGTGTACTTTTTTTGTAAGCATTTGCTGGTAATGTACTCGTTTTGTACTTGTAATTTCACTGAATAATAAAAAAATAAAATGTTTTCCAAAATTATTTTGTCTTGTACTCAATTTGTACTCATAATTTTTTGTCTTGTATTTATTTTTGTACTCATTTTGTATGTATTTCTTATTATTGTACTTATTTTTTGAATAGTCAAAGTGCTCACTTTGTATCCAATTTTATATATATTTGCTCGTTTGTACTCAGTTTGTTCTCGTTTTGTAGTTTTTTTGTACTCTGTTTGTTGTCCTTTTGTACTCATTTTCGTATCTTCAATACTGAGAATAATTTTTTTTATTTTGTACTCATTTTCGTATATAAAATACTAAGAACAGTTTGTTACCATTTTATACTCATTTGAACTCAGTGTGTTCTCGTTTCGTATTCGGTTTGTGACTGGTCAAACTTTTTGACGCATAATCAACCTTTTGACTCGTTATCAAAAAGTGGTCAAAATTTGGTATTTGTGAAATTACATATTATCGAGTTTTTATTTCTATAATAGTTTTGAATATTACTGTATTTGTATACTTTATCTTTTTTTTTAAGTATTTTTGTTTAATTGTGCCTTGATTTAACCATAAACCTTTTCCGGACCAAATGGTTACCTAACGTCTTTTAAATGGGCCCATTATGACCCTCCGGTATGACGTGTCGTTATATCTCGTAAAGTGACTGCCGGAATTGATAACTGATACGTATGTGTCTCGTTAAATGTTAGCGTGGCAACAACGGTACACATGTGCTCAATAATCAATACTGTTTGCCAAGATGCTCGGCACTAAGAAAGTGATTAACATATGGGATCATCATCTGCCAGATCAGATATAAGAACTTATTTAGGAAAAATGATAACAATTGAGGATCTAGTGTTAAGACAACAAAAAAAAATTGAGACCGATTTATGAAATATACTTGTCATAAGTTATTTAATTGGTTTTTATCCCTAGTTTGTATACTTTCTTGATACATTTCTTCACAATCAGTCACATTTAGTGATGCCTCAGTGTGCTGAGCTATGATCTTCTCTTTTCGTCAAGCATATTACAATGGCTTGTTTCCTGTCGGGCGTTTTTTTTATTCTTTTAAAAGATAAGGGTTAAACAAAATTTAAATTAATTATTTTATCTTTTACGTCAACCGAGGTTCGAACATACAACGTTCATATATAAACATTAAGTGATTACCGTCAGACTTAATTCTTTAGGACACTTTCCTTTCAGGTCTTAAATATACGACTTATTAAAATTAAAACAAAAGGCCTCAAATAGATTAGCAAATTATTTTCTGTATTTGTCCAATTATCAAAAGCATGGGACTTGTCTTTTCAATTGATGGACCATAATGCATATTTATGATTTGTTTGAGAATTATAGGATTTATAGTTGATAATATATAATGAATAATATGTTTTCAAATAGTAAAAAATTAGAAGAGTGATGTGATTTTTAAGGAAAAATGTCAAATATTATTATATTACACAATTTACTTAATTTATCACATTTGTTATTTACCACTTTCAATCTACAAAAAACAAACACTATCTATAAATATATATTTTAATTTTTTGGCAAGTGAGATTAGGATACTCATTATTCGATACATACATCAAATATTATTATTTTCTTAATAAAAAATATTACAATTACAATTTTTGTAAAATTTTAGAGAATTTCAGTGATCCATTACTATTACATGGCTGCGCCCCTGACACACTACTAGTACTAGTGATGTAAAACAGAAAAATACGGGGAAATCTACTAGTGCTTATTCCTTTCAGGTGGTCTGTAATCCATTATGAAAATATAAATATAAAATCCATTATGAAATTCACCTAATGATGTATTGATTCACAAGTAATTTAATTTGTTTTGAACGAATATTAAGTTAGTAATTTGTAAAAGCGAGACGACCGGCCGTCTACAATTTTTTTTCTATAAGCACGTCTACAATATGTTGCGGACGATTAGACGTCTGCAAGTAAAGAAACAGGTAGGCTTCTTGAGAGAGTCCGAAACGAATTTGCATATCTTTGGCAAAAAGCATCTTCATCCCTCCCGTAGGAGCTCTGCAAGGAATTTGTTAATAAGTTCTTTAGCAAAGTACCTTCTTTTCTTTTCGTATGAACTCTGCAACGAATTACTTTAACAAAGTGTTTAATTTTGGACCCATGTTGTGAAAACAAAGAATCAACGAAAGTTGAACCAAAATATGAAATTAAATTAAAAAACTAAAGAATATTGTCACTAAAACAGAACACCAAATTCATTCCCAAAACTTTTTTAACCTTTTTGTCTCTTTCATCTATCTCTGGAATAGTTGAAGCACAAAAATGGCGGCTGAGTTCGTGCTTACGTTTGCTATGGAGGAAATCTTGAAGAGGTTGGCTTCTACTGCCATTGATGGGATTTCTCGAGCTTCGGGATTGAAGAAGGAGCTCCAGAAGCTGGAGGAATCGACAAGGATTATTCAAGCTGTGTTGCAAGATGCCGAGGAGAAGCAAGCAACAGATGAACATGTGAAGATGCGGTTGCTGAAGCTCCAAGAAGTGGTTTATTCTGCTGAAGATGTGTTGGACGAGTTTTCTTATGAGACTCTCCGTCGCGAAGTGGAGATTCAAGATCAACTCAAGCGGAAAGTAAGCGACTTCGTTTCTCGCAACAATCCCATTTTTTTTCCGTCTGAAAATGGCTGCCAAAGTGAAGAAGACCAACGAGTCCCTGGCTGATATTGAAAACGAAGCCAGAGGAGAACAGGCAATTAGGGACGTAATAGCTACGAATCATGGAGTTGTTGTGGATAGCCAGCCAGATCGAGCTATGACTGACTCCCGTCTTGACAAATCAGAAACACCGATTGGGAGAGAAAGTGAAGTTGAAGCAATCATCGGCATGTTGGAGGTCGGCTCATCTGAACCACCATTTCTAACTGTTATTTCTGTTGTTGGATTTGGTGGTCTTGGATAGACAACTTTGGCCGAATTAGTTCTTGAGAAAGTGAAAGAGAAGAAACTTTTTGATAAGACAATGTGGGTTTGTGTTTCTGAAAATTTTGATGATGAGAGGATTTTAGGAGGGATGCTGGAAATTGTAGACGAAAACACTAGCAAGCCAAGTAATATTGAAGCCATACTCGATCGTCTTCAAAAGGGGTTGGAGTATAAAAAATTCCTTCTTGTGCTTGACGATGTCTGGAATGAAGATCCCACAAAGTGGGATAGTTTGAAGAGTCGTTTGCAGAAAATTTGTAAAAGAGATGGTAATTTTGTTATTGTGACGACAAGGAGTAGGAAAGTCGCAGTGGTAATGGGCACTGCTCCTAAACATTTGGTGAAGTTGAAACAGTTGCTGGATTACGCACGTTTGTCTATCATCAAATATAAGTGGTCCGAGAAATGGGGAGACGGAGAACCAATGCCCGAAGAGTTGGAGACTATGGGTGCCGAAATAGCGGAAAAATGTGGAGAGGTACCATTGGCTGCGCAGGTTTTAGGCGGGGACATTGTGTTCTAATAAGGATAGAGAATACTGGTTATCCATAAAAGACAATAATGCATGGGAAAAAATTGGTGAAGATAGAATCTCTTCTGTGTTGAAATTAAGCTTTGATCATCTTCGCTTACCTTTGAAGCGGTGTTTTGCCTACTGCTCGCTTTTTCCTAAAGATTTTGTATTAGAAAAGGAAGCGCTAATTCAACTTTGGATGGCTGAAGAGTTTCTGAATGCAACATCAACAAATAGAGATACAAACACAAGATCATCAATGGAAGATGTTGGCGAGGAGTACTTCAATAGCCTGATTGCCAATTCCTTTTATCAAAATGTTGAAGCGGATGATTGGGAAAACATTATTGCATGTCAAATGCATGACCTTCTACATGATCTTGCCTTGTCTGTATCTAATGCCGAAATGTTACCAGTGGGATTTGGTTACATTTTTAAAACATGTGATGGTCGACGCTTGAACTTTGCATGCAATGAAGTGTCTAGAGTTCAAGAAGTTCCAGAATTGACCACAGATTTAGCAGGAAAATTACGTTCTATGTTCTCCAAAGTTGATGTCTCTCCAATCTTGCCTAATTTCAAAAGGTTGCGATCTTTAGACGTGTCTGATGCTAAACTCAAAGAGCTACCTTCCGCAATTGGAAAGTGGAAGCATTTGAGATATCTTGACATCTCCAGGAATGGAAGCATACAAGCGCTGCCTCAGTCCATCACGAAGCTTTATAATTTGCAGACATTAAGACTCCTGGAATGCAAGAGGCTTAAGGAGCTGCCCATCAACATAAGAAATCTGGTGAGTTTACAACATATCTACTTCGATAAGAGTTTAATGCCTTCAAAAGTGGGATGTCTCACTAGCCTCCGAACATTGCCTTTTTATGTTGTGGGAGTAGAAAAGGGTCATAAAATCTATGAATTAGAAGGCTTAAATGAATTAAGAGGTGAATTGGTGGTTTTTAATCTGGAGCATGTGAGAGATGGAGAAGAAACAAAACGAGCGAAATTGGAGAAGAAGAAATTATCCAAATTGGTATTGCTATGGAATGAAGTCGAAGAAAACGAAAGAGAGAATTATTCTTCTTCCTCTTCTAGGGAATGCAACCACGAAGATGTGTTGAGAAGTCTGCAACCACCTCGAAGCATAGTGAGGTTAAGAATCGAATGTTACATGGGCAAGCAATTTCCGGAATGGATGTCTTAATTGAATAAACTGGTGAGTTTGGAATTGAAGCACTGCAAGAAGTGTGAGATAATACCAACCCTTGGGCATCTTGGTAATTTGAAAGTTCTTGTGGTGGAAGAGATGAATAACGTGAAATTCATGGGCAGTGAATTTTATGGGGAAATTAGTAACAACAGGGCATCTTTGTTTCCGGCACTGGAAGAATTCTCCATAAAGAAAATGAAGAGTTTAGTTGAATGGGGGAACCTAGAAGGAGCAGAACCATTTCCTTTGCTGCGCAAGTTATACATTAAAGACTGCCCCTGTTTGACAAGCATTCCTTTGAGCCATTTGACGACATCTGTAATTGATATGCAAATAGAGAAGCCTTATTCGGGTGAAAATTTGGTGCCTACAAGATGTCAAATCTCTGAAAGACGTGGAGATTGTTGAGTGTCCTAAATTAACATCTCTTCCTATAAGCTTGACGTCTCTTCAAAGCCTCTAAATCAATGACCATCTAATTGGTGGTGATGCATTACGTAGAAGATTACCATCTTTGAAAGCTATGAAGATAGTTGGGGTTGTTGAAATAATTGAAGAGTTTCCTAAGTCTCTTGAGAATCTCGTAATTAGCGATTTTGACAATTTGTCAGCAGATGCATTCCATGGACTATCATCTCTCAAACATCTGGAAGTATTAGGATGTGTGAGGCCACTAGCATTACAGTCAATCCCAACACTATCATCTCTTACATTTCTTCAGATACTAAAAATTGATTTGTCTTGGAACTTGAGCGACTTGGCGGCAGATTTTTTTTTCCACACTCACGTCTTGAGCAGTTGTACATTTCGGGGTGTTCTAAATTAATCAGTATTCCAGCTGGGATAAAATCTTGCCACTCTCTCAGGGAACTCAGTATCGATTATTGCAATGAATTGAGTGATTTGCGGCCAGATTCCTTCTCTGCACTCACATGTCTTGAGAAGTTGTATATTTCAGGGTGTCCTAAATTAAGCAGTATTCCAGTTGGGCTAAAACCTTGCCACTCTCTCAGGGAACTCAGAATTGATTATTGCCATGAATTGAGTGATTTATCGCCAGATTCTTTCTCTACACTCACATGTCTTGAGAAGTTGTACATTTCGAGGTGTCCTAAATTACGCAGTATTCCAGCTGGGATAAAATCCTGCCACTCTCTCAGGGAACTCACAATTGATTATTGCCATTCATTGAGTGATTTGTCGCCAGATTCTTTCTCTGCACTCACATGTCTTGAGAAGTTGTATATTTCGGGGTGGTTTAAGCAGAATTCCAGCTGGGATAAAATCCTGCCACTCTCTCCGGGAACTCACAATTAGTGGTTGCTATAAATTGAGTGATTTGTCGCCCGATTCTTTCTCTGCACTCACATGTCTTGAGAAGTTGTACATTTTGAGGTGTGACGAATTAAGCAGTCTTCCTGCTGAGATAAAATTATGCAGGTCTCTTAAGAAATTAACTACCACGTATTGTAGGGGGGTGACCACCATTGCTGACGACATCATCAGCACCCTCACCCAACTGAAGAAATTAGAGTGGGGTGGTTTCTCAGAAGAATTGGAGGAAACGCCGGCTCTCAAGTCAATCCATCCCCTCAGTAATCCTTCTCTTGAAAAAGTAACGATATGTGTGTGGGAAAAGCTGAAGTCACTGCCTCATCAACTTCAACATCTCACTTCCATTAGAGAGTTGGAAATATGGTATTTCCCTGGAGTGGAAACCTTGCCAGATTGGCTGGGCAACCTTTCATCTCTTCATAGACTCTCCATTAGTTGGTGCGAGAATTTGAAGAATCTTCCAACAGCCACGCAACGCCTCTCCAAATTAACAGTTTTATATGTTTGGGAATGTCCCCTTCTGAAGGAAAGATGCACCAAGGATATTGGGCCCGAATGGTCCAATATTTCTCACGTTCCATTTATAAAAATAGGTGAAGTTATACAAAACCTAAACCCTACAACAACTCCTCAAATATCTATTTAGAGGTGCGTTAATCTCTCTTAACTCACCCTTCTTGGTCCTACCACTTACATATAATCAATCTCTGTTGAAATTCACATTTTGCTTTTGTAGGTGGTGATATTTTGTTCATCAATTACGCATTTACCTCTTATTTTGGAAAAATCAATCAATTTATAAAGAATGCGTCAGTCCAGTGTTTTTAAACTTGACATGGTACACACAGTTGTTGTTCTTATTGTTTATGCTATTTTCTTGTTGCAGTTTCCAGTCACACTGCCAATTCTTGGATTGCTTAGTAAAATCTTCTTAAAAATATGAACTAAATGTGAAATATTTGTGTGGTGGGTGAAGTTCAATGGAGCTTTTGTTCCATTGATTCACTTGTAAGTTGGCTCATCCTCTAGTGTTTTCTTCCCCTTGATACACTGATCTAGTTTTCAATCTTTACTTAACCTATCATGTTCTGTTTGCTGTTCCGGGATGATTTGTCAGCTTCTCAAGAAGTTGCTTTGCATTAATTTCTCTGGTGTTTCTAAAACAAGCTAAAACAAAAGAAACAATAAAAGTCAGGACTTGATACATTAATGTATGCTGATTCTTTGAGATCATATAGCAGGCTACTCGTAGTCCTTCAGTTTTCTAATGATCTGGAAATAAAATTTGTGTTTGTTCATGTGTATGAAATTGTTGAGTTTTACTGACAAGAAGTCAGGTGCGCCGTTTTGATTATTTGTCTTAAAGAAAAAAGGAAAAATGGACCACTTTAATACTTAACATATGATAGCTGGCAGCTTGATTAACTTCCACCTTACAAACATGATCATGACTAATTGATAATTATCCTAATTGTCCATTGCAGTCATACATAATGTAAAATATAGGAAAACAGTGGTATTTGATAGGAGAGGAGACGTGCTAAAGCAACAAATAATCAAATTTCTTTTATTCTAACTGACAATAGTCAATTTATACGTTACTAACAGGCTGATTAAAAATTATTGGTTCTTACTAAAAAAAATCACCAAAGAAATCAACGTAAAAATGAATGAGACGGACTTTTGGTATTGGATTCTCATTCACAACCAAAATAACAAAACATATATCAATTGAAAGACAAATCCCCAATAAACATAATCGGTATAATTATGAAGAACAAAAAGCACACCTGATCCGAAACAACCTAATTACTTCTTGACGCTTTATCGAGAGGCAATAAAACGCGAATTGAATGGCGTCACCCTAGATTTCATTACGGAACCCTGAATTGAAAAAGAACAAATTGTTATATTACGCTTGAAAAAGAAGAGAGAAAACTAAATAATACGACTCATGAGAAGGAAACTAGGGCTTTGATGTTGTGTGGAAACTAAATATTTGTAGTTCTAATTTTAATTGTAGTTGTGGACAAAACTCAAACTGTCCACAAAGCTATTTGGGACAAAATTGTTAAGTCCTCCAAACAATTTTGAAATTTTTTGGGACTAAAGTATTGGGATTTTACCTCAAATATTTTAAAAAAATTTAAATTTCTAAAATACATAAGCATCCAAAATATATACAGAAATATAATCTTTCTTTATTGCAATTTCAAAAATGTTGAAATATGACTTTTTGACCTTGCGTCAGAAGTTTGACCGCGTACTGACCACGCGTTTGACCACTCACTATAAAGTTTGACCACACGACAAAATGAGTACAAAACGAGAACAAATTGTTCTCATTATCCCAGATACGAAAATGAGTACAAAACGATAATAAACTGTTCTCATTATTACAGATATTAAAATGAGTATAAAACGAAAATAAACTGAGTATAAATGAGTACAAAGCGAGATCAAATCGAATAAAAATGAGTACAAAACAAGAATAAATCGAGTAAAAATGAGTACAAAAAGAGAACAAATCGAGAATAACGAACAAATGCATATAAAAATGGGTACTGACCTATCACTATGACCACTAAAAAATGAGTACAAAATGAGTAGATCACCAACAAATGCTTATAAAAAGCGAGTTTAAAATGAGTACTTCTCACAAATATTTTTAAATTTATTTGGTTAATTGAACAAAATGAGTACAACATTTTGAGTCCCCCTGGATTCTTCGAGTAGCGGTAGTCCATCCATTCTTGTGAAGTAACCATACTCTTAAGGACTTTGTAAAGCCACCAGAACATGTGTGATTCTAAACATTTAACAAATTCAAGAACATTAGCAATAAAAATCTATTTCAATTGTTAATAATATATGAAAATTATGTAATATAATGAGTCAAAATTTGACTACTTACTGGGTCAAACTTCTACATATCCCCATTCTTCTATTTCTTTTTGGACTTAATATCAATGGTTGTTCCTCTGTGTAACAGAGAAACCATAAACAAAAAAAAAACACAAAACTTTTCCATATCGATGCGGATCAGAAAGCACTGGACTATTTGGTGGGCTTAGATGCGGTAAATGCGGTAAAACTTTCAGAGGCTATAACTTTTAATCGTTGAAGAGTTACTAGATGCACAACATATCAAATCGAAGCTCTTTTTGAGCCCTACAGTTCATTTAGGTGTGGGACCTGTAACCCCCATTTTTCAGGCCCAAAAAACGGTGTTTAGAATCTTTTCAGAGCCCTGAACATTTTATTCAGGGCATTTTTGTCTTTTTCCATGTTTTGATTGTAATTTCGGGTTTAAACCCTATTGTGAAGACTTTGCTACTCATTTTTAATCATTCAATAATATTTAAGAGACTTTTCCCAAATCCTTAAGTTTTTGTTGCATATTTCATGTGTATTCACATAATCAGCAAATTGTAGAAGAGTTGTTTTCAGTATTCATGAGTGAATCAACGGGCTCAACTGTTTATCCCTTTTATTTTATAGCTTCTACTATATCAGTTGGTATCAGAGACAAATTGATCCAATGAAAATGCGTCGTCGCTAAGACAACAACGTATTGACGAAATGTAAGAAAAGGACATGGAGCAGCGGATTTGTGAGATCATTGATGAGCGGTTTGAGCAGGTTGTTAATAATCTTGCAAATAGGATGGTTGTGATGATGGATAATCTACTCAGAGCAAATCTTGTGTGCGACAATAATAACTGTTAGGCAAACTCGGATTCTGAGGGAGGTGGCGTTAAAGAGGGGGACGATTATAAGGTAGAGGTTCCTCGAAGGCGTTGCAGAGTAATGGTAGAAGATGATATAAGGCGATGGGAGACTGCTATGAGGACTGAAATTCCTAGGTTTCATGGCAGCCTACAACCTGAGGAGTTTCTTGATTGGTTAGCGACTATTGAGGAAATTCTTGACTTTAAAAGGGTGCCAGAAGATAAACATGTGCCTTTAGTTGCAACCAAATTGTGTGGGAGAGCGACAGTGTGGTGGCAGCAACTGAAATTGGCCTACAACAAATTGGGTAATGCCAAAATTACTAGTTGGGAGAAGATGAAGAAGCATATGCGAGCAACCTTTTTACTGTACAACTTTCAGAGACTGATGTATCAAAGGTCGCAAGACCTGAAGCAGGGGCTTTGATTAGTAGATGAATATACTACTGAATTTTATCAGTTAATTGCAAGAATGAAGTACAAGAAACTGAGGATCAGTTAGTGGCACGATATATTGAGGGTTTTAAGTTATAGATTCAGAATACTGTGAACACGTTCAACCCAGTTTCTATCTCAGCTGCACACCAGAAGGCGTTGATGGTCGATAAGCATGTTCATCACAGTAGTGGTAATTTTTCTGCTAACTCTACAAGGGGAGGTGCTAGTGGTGTGGCTTCTGGTAGTAGTAGTAGTAGTGGTGTGGGGGCGAGCAAAAGTGGTAATCATTTTACTAAAGGGAGTAGCAATGGTGGTGGACTTAAATGCTTTGGTTGTGGAGAGCCCGGACACCGACAGTCTGAATGCAAAAAGACTGCAGGAAAGATGTTTGTTGACACTCATGACTATGAGGAAGACAAAACTGAGTTCACAGAAAACCTAGTATATGATGAGGAAGCAGTTAACGAAGTGCTGATAGAAGGAGATGTAGTGACGACCTTGGTTGTTCGATGGTCCTGCCTGACGCTGAAAGTTGTGGGCGAAGATGATTGGTTGTGGAGCAACATTTTTCAGTTGACCTATACCATCATTAGTAAGGTATGCCATTTTGTTGTTGATTATGGTAGCTATGAAAACATTGTGTCTGCTGAGGCTATTCAGAAATTGAATATTCGAACTGAAAAACATCTTAAGCCATATAAATTGGTGTGGCTGAACAAGGGAGGCGAGGTTTTAGTGTCTAAAAGGGCTCTTGTTTCTTTCTCTGTTGGTCTGAAATAAAAGGATGCATTTTGGTATGATGTAATAGCTATGGATGCTTGTCACTTGTTGTTAGGCAGATCTCAGCAGTATGACAAAAGTATGTATCATGATGGCATAACCAATAATGATGGGAGAACCAATACTTATAGATTTATGTTTAAAGGTGTTATAATCATGTTGTTACTTAGAAAACTGGTTGTAAAGCAACCAAAACCTGCATGTGAAGTTTTTGCGCTATTGTCTTTGGCTCAGTTTGAAGAAGAAATGCAAGATTCTGAGATAGGGTATATGTTGATGGGAAAAGAGGTGATTGAAATGACTTTTGTTCCAAAATTAGTGGCTTCTCTTATCACTGAATTCAATGACATTTTCCCTGTCGATCTACCTGACAGATTGCTTCCAATGCTTGATATTTAACATCATATTGACTTGGAGCACGAAGCAGCGTTGCCAAACAGACCACATTACAGAATGAGTCAACGTGAGGATGAGGAGTTGTGGCGGCAAGTAGAGGAATTGTTGGTGAAGGGGCATATCAGGGAGAGCATGAGTCCTTGTGCAGCTCTTGCTCTTTTGGTGCCAAAAAAAGATGGCTTGTGGCGGATGTGTGTTGATAGCAGGGCCATCAAAAAAATTGTTGTCAGGTACCGATTTCCCATTCCTCATTTAGATGATTTACTTGATCAGATTAGTGGCTTAACTGTGTTTACCAAACTAGATTTGAAGAATGGGTATTATCAAATTTGTATTAGGTTGGGTGATGAATGGAAAACTACTTCTAAGACTAGGGAGGGGTTATATGAGTGACTTGTGATGCCTTTTGGTTTGTCTAATGCTCCTAACACTTTTATGCATGTGATGAACTAGTTATTGCGTCCTTTTATTGGTAAATTTGTTGTGGCGTATTTTGATGACATACTGATTTATAATGCTAATATTGAAGAGCACTTGTAGCATGTGAAGGAGGTTTTTAGTGTGTTACGCAGGGAGAAATTCTATGTAGCAATGAACAAGTGTTTGTTTATAGCTCCCAATGTGTTTTTTTGGGTTATGTTATTTTAGGCACTGGTTTAAAGGTTAATGAAGCGAAGGTGCAAGCTGTGAGGGAATGGCCTAGACCGATGACCTTAATTGAAGTCAGGAGTTTTCATGTCCTAGCTTCATTTTATAGGTGTTTTATTGCTAACTTCAGCAGCATTATGGCTCCTATTATAGATTGCATAAAGGGTGGGCGGTTTGAGTGGACTGAAGATGCTGAGTCAGCTTTTCTGTAGATTCAGGAACCCCTCACTTCTGCGCCAATACTAGTGCTTCCTAATTTTTCACAGCCTTTTGAGTTACATACATATGCTTCTAAAGTTGGCATTGGTGTAGTTCTCAGTTAGAACAATAAGCTGTGGCATTTTTCAGTGAGAAGCTGTCTGGGGCGAAGCTTAACTACAACACTTATGACATTGAGTTCTATGTAGTTGTTCATGCTGTCAGGCATTGGCGCCACTATCTGTTTCAGAGGGAGTTTGTTATGTATACTAATCATAACTCATTGAGACAATTACATTAGCAGGATAAAGTGTCACCTTTCCATGCTAGATGGATTGTTTATCTAAAGCATGTTACTTTTGTTGTTAAGCATAAGGTTAGGGTTGCTAATCGGGTTACTAATGCTCTGAGTTGCATAACTAGTTTGTTGGTTTCCATGCGAGTCGAGGTACCTGGTTTTGATTCTTTTCGTGAATTGCTTGCTGTTGATCCCTACTTTTCTATTGTTCTGCAAAATGTCCAATCTGGGAAAAAGACAGATTTTTTATTGCATGATAGATTCCTGTTCAAGGGCAGTAAGTTGTGTATTCCAAATTGCAGTCTCTGTCTACATATCATTCGAGAATTGTATGGTGAGGGTCATGTTAAGCGAGATCGCACTTTGCAACTGATATTGGTGTCATATTATTGACCAATCGTTTGCAAAGAGGTTGAAAAGTATGTGCAGTGGGGCAAGATCTATCAGGTGTCGAAGGGCGTAGCCACCAATGTAGGACTTTATAAGCGTTTACCAGTACCATCTCAGCCTTGGACTGATATCAGTATGGATTTTGTACTGGGATTTCCGCATACATAGCAAGTTAATGACTCCATCTTTGTTCTTGTTTATTAGTTCTCTAAGATGGTGCACTTCATTCCCTGCAAAAAAGACTACAGATGTTGTTAATTGAGCTTTGTTATTCTTTCGAGATGTGTACCGTTTGCATTGATTGCTCTCTTCTATTGCCTCAAATTGAGATACTCGATTTCTTAGTCACTTTTGGCACAACTTATGAAAATTGGCTAATACACAGTTGAATTTTAGTAGTTTATCATCCACAAACTGATGGGAAAACTGAGGTTGTGAATCGATCATTAGGAAACTTGTTGCATTGTTTGGTGGGTGATCATGTGAAGAGTTGGGATCAAAAAATGTGTCAAGATGAATTTGCTCATAATCATGTTGTTAATTGCAGTAATGGTTTCAGTCCTTTTCAAGTGATGTATTCTGCTCAGCCTCGCGGACCACTTGATATGTTCGCTCTGCTGAGTCAGACTAAGGGGCATGGAAAAGCTGTTGACTTTGTGACTGGCTTGCAGGATGTCCACTAGGAAGTGTACGAAAATCTTTGTGCTACAAATGCCAAATACAAGCAGGCTACAGATCATAAATGACGACACTTGGAGTTTGATGTTGAGGACTTTGTATGGGCGGTTCTGACTAAGGATCGTTTTGCAGTTGGTGATTACAACAAACTATTAGCTAAAAAGATTGGTCATGTTGAGATTATTCAGAAGATCAATCCAAATGCTTATCAGTTGAAGCTACTTAGCCATATCCGCACTACAAACGACTTCATGTGAAGCACTTGATTCCTTTCACTAGTGATTCTTTAGATGATGAATCAACTGCAAATTCGAGGGCAAATTTTCTCTATCCTAGGGGGAATGATGCGAATCAGAAAGCATTGGACTATTTGGTAGGTTTCGATGCGGTAAAATGCAGCAGAGCTTTCAGAGGCCATAACTTTTGATCCGGGAAGAGTTACGGAACACATATCATATCAAATCGAAGATATTTTCGATCCCTATAGTTTGTTTTGGGATGAATAACCTCTATTTTTTCAAGCCCAAAAAATAACGTTTAGACCCTTTTCGGAGCCCCGAAACATTTTATTCAGGGTATTTTTTCTTTTTCCATGTTTTGATTGTAATTTCAGGTTTAAACCCTATTGTGCCAACTTTGCTACTCAGTTTTTGATAATTTAGTAATATTTTTGAGACTTTTCCCAAATCCTTAAGAGAGGCCAACCTGTAGAGGAGGAAAGGTAGAGGAGAAAAGGTGAAGGAGGAGGACTGTGTAGAAAGGAAAGAGGAAAAAGTCATAAGAGTTAGAGAGAAGACAGATGAGAGGGAGAGAGAAAATAAAAATTAGAATGGGCCTTAAAACACGTGTATTTTACTCTCCCTTGTATATTTAGACATTTTAGAAATTATAATTTTGCATTTAGCATTTGAGAAATTTTAATACAGCCATAGATATAGTAGAAATTACAATAGTAAAAGTAGACTCACAAACTAATTTTCCCTAAAGTATTTGTCCTTAAATAATTTTAAATTGCGGACAAAATTATTTTTGTCCTCAAAAGACAATTACATTTTTAGCACAAACTTTTTTGTCCTGAAAGATAATGACGTCACAAAATGTTGAATTTCAAAATGGCACCCAGGCTAAATTTTGGAGGTCAACATTTTTGCATGAAAGTTTCAATTTGTCCAGAAGAATCAATATTTCTGGACGAATTATGTTCGTCCACAAACTAATTAGTCCCTAATTCTATAATTTATTGTAGTGCGGAGATACATCAGACATGCCATTTGATAATAATAGAGCCAGAAATCTATGAAGAAGCCTCAAAGGAGGAGGTTTGGAGAAAAGCTATGGAAGAAGAAATGAATATGATAAAGAAGAATGAGACATGGGAGCTAGTAGATCTTCCAAGGGATAAAGAAGTCATAGGAGTTAAGTGGGTCAATAAGATGAAACTTAACTCTGACGAATCAATTCAAAAGCATAAGGCGAGACTTATGGCCAAAGGATATGCTCAACAATTCGGCATCGACTACAATGAGACATTTTCTCTTTTTGCACGCCTTGATACAATAAGGTCCCTAGTTGCCTTAGCAGCACAAAAGAAATGAAAGATCCATTAGATATACATCAAGTTCGCATTCCTAAATGGCTACCTTAAGGAAGAAATATACGTGGAACAACCTCAAGGGTTTGTGGTGCAAAGTCAAAAGAATAAAGTTCTTAAACTAAAGATGGTATTATATGGCCTGAAGCAAGCACCTCGATCTTGGTACAACAAAATTGATGACTATTTTATCAAGGAAGGATTCGAAAGGAGCAAGAGTGAACCAACACTCTACATCAAGACTCAAGGTACTGACAAAACTCTCATTGTTTCCTTATATGTTGATGATATCATCTATACAGGACATGATGAGAAAATGATCAAGGAATTCAAGGCAAAAATGATGAAGACATTTGAGATGACTAATTTGGGTCTAACACACTACTTCCTTGGGATTGAGATTGTTGGAGAATTTTTGGTCTATGAGTGGGTAGCGAAAGAGACTTTAAATGAGAGGAGAGAAATCAACACAAGAATTTAGAGTGGTTCGGCCAACCTTGCTTACATTCACTACCTAAATCTCACCACTTAGGATTTTCACTATAACAGTTATTGATTTCAGCTCAATCCAACAAAGCCAATACAACGAGGTTGATCCGGCTCAACACCTCCAAGGCCTACACAATGTTGTTTTCTATAAGTTCACAACAAACCTCTACAATGTTGTTTTCTATAGGTTCACAA
>CAODLS013838758.1:0-14256 GCA_948243855.1 Flueggea neowawraea
ACGAGCCGGCATGCGTCGTGGGCGAGCAAAGGCAGTTCCACCTTGCACTTGATGGCTTTGTCAAGGCTCTTTGTAACCTTGGTGAACCTGAACCACTTAAAGGTGATGTGTTTTTCTTGAATGCATCCATATTAATTTCTGGTAACTTTGAAGGACATTCTTGATGGCTCTTCACATCAATTTTTGAGGGTTTCTCCTGTACTTCTATTGTATCCATCTTCATCTCGTATCCATCTTCATCTCTACAAACATTTCAAGTATTAGTCACAATATAGTAATTAAACATTAGAACATTTTTAAAACTTCTTTCAATTAATATTTCTTTTTCTCCCATCTATTGTCAAATTTAATGATCGTAAACACAATTTAATTTACAAAAGTTGTAAAGAAACTGATGTTAAACGATATTATACTGCACTTTAAGTTAAAAAAAACAATTCAAATATTTATTAGTTAGATATTGGCATAAAGTTGGAAGAAAAAGAGAAAGAGTAAATATGTTTAGTGACAAACAGTGCCATGCATGATGTCAATAATCTCAATTCAACATAAAGGGACAAAAAGAAGAACCAGAAATGCAGTATACATCCTTGACATTTGCATAACAAGATTATTGCGCTAATAAATTTATTACCTGAAAACAGAAGGAGAGGAGCAGAAGGGGAATATTCCGGTGGCCGGAGAAGGAGGTGGATGAAAATGGGCCCCAACTGAGAGATTTTTGAGGGGAATGTACTTATTTGAAAATGCAAACAATACAGGAAACTCCAAATGAGCAATGAGAAACATGATGAGCAGCAGTTGTTATTGGGTTAATTTTGGGTTTCGAGTTCCGTATTGCAGTTGTAAATATGTGGTAATTACATTATTAGTAATTTATAACCACTAATTTTTCCAACCATTCTTAAAAAGAACAAAAATATTAGCAGTGGGAAATTGTTTGAACTTCTGTTTTAATAATGGTTAGAGAAGATAGTACTCAACCATTTAACTAAAAGATCTTTTTAATTAATCTCATAAATGTGGTTAATTAACTGAATGTATTTACAAACAGTTGTAACAATTTATTTAAAAAAAATTCAAGAGATTTTGTTTGTAAATTAAGATTTCAAATTTTACCGTTGTTCTTCTTGGAGGATAATTTATAATTTTTTTATATTAATTTTTTGTAGGTTTTAGATTTGACATGAACGTCTCCAATCTCCACGCCATAATTTTTTTTAAAAAAAATCATTAAAAAAACTTACATATACTGAATATGTTATTACTTTCAATTGTGTACTTAAATGTGATCTAAAGTTTAAAAAATACAAATACTCTAAATTTAAGCTGAAAAGTTTTATCAATAGTAAACTGGTACACGTATAGTTTTATATATTACAATCGTCTTTAATACTAAAAGTTAATAGATAAATGAATATGATTAATTTTGGAAGCATACTCATCAATTAAATTATTTGAGATTGTGTATTGAGATGTGCCTATTAAGTAGATTTACGGGGAAAGCGAATAAGAACATTGCTAGTACGCTCGTATCTTAAGTATAGACAAATTTATTTTATGCTAAGTTAATTTATTAACCTATCTTTATATTTCCGACCAAAAAAAACTGTCTTTATATTATTACATTGAATATTTCGACAAATTGATTGGGACAATTTAGTGAGGTGTTTAGAATGACGACAACTGTAAGGCACACCTAATAATTATGCTGAACCCTAACAACGTTTATCACACAATTATGGGTTCATTGGCAAAGATAGAAAGTACATAAAGAGTTGAAAATTTGTTGAATTCAAGACAAATGGTGTCAACTGGACATCAAACGTAAGTAAAGATCATGAGTGTTTGACAGAGAACACCAACAACATTGACAAATGGGAACACAACTCAGAAATGAGATGTCTGGTTGTGGCAAACCCGAAACTTCCCTGCATGAAAAGCACCAGTCTCAGCCCTTTTGTTTTGTCAATATGTATCAATGTCTTTGCTTTGCCTTTATTATTTCTCGAGCTGGCTGGTCTCGTGCATGCTCAAAGCATCTTTGCCACAAGTCACCATTGCTTCTGTCTTCACCAAGATTGCTTACATCTTCAAAAACTGTCTTTATCTTCTCTATCCATGTACGTTTCTGTTTCTCTTTTCCTTTATATCTTAGTGGGTTCTCAACTGATCAAATTTAACTTCTGTAGAGTGATCTCCTTGGATTGTCTCATTCTCTCTTGAGACCCTCCTGGAATTGCTGCTTTCACTCCACAACACTAAAGGTACTCTTCTTCTCTACCTGCATTCTCATGTAAAGATCTAAAATTGAAGTTTAAGCTATTAAGTGTAGTTGTTTAAGTTCGTACTCTCGATTTATTAACGCTAGAGACGATATACTTGATAAGGTACAAGGCTATTTGTTGTTTCGATCTTGGTTTGATTGATAGATATTAGAATTGATGAGTAATTCATATATAATTTCACTTGTGTTGTTTTCTTAACTAGCTTTGTGGTTGTCCCAAAAAACGAATTGAAATACATCTCTTAACCTTTGAGATAACGTCCACTAACCTGCAATTAATGCAGTTAATAGAGTATTGTTTTCCTTTGTAAATACTGTAATTTATTATATATTACATTGATCAGTTTTGGTTCAAATTTTTCAACTATCTTGTTTCTTAATCACTCTTGTGATTGTCATTAAAGGAAGAAAACAGAAACAAATTGTGAAACATTGTTGACGATCATGTCAAAATCGATGTTCCCTCTGCTTCCAAATCAAGAAGAATAACCAAATGCTACTCATGAGTTCACTGCTTTATCTCTAAGCACAGGAATCCAGGGAAGAAACCAATTAAGTTCTCTTCCCCACATCGGAAACCGCCGCAAAAATTCCTCTGAATTACTAGAAACTCTGATGAAAGTGAAGCGGCAGAGAAGCCTGGATGGCACAGCACTAAGTATAGGACCTGGAACTGGGTCTGGTTCAAGTAGCCAGCTCAGCATGAATGAAATAACTGATAATGCTGCTTCTGTGCAACAAATGTATGCCAATTTGTGTGCTCGAAGTGGGATCTATGGAGGTGAGTGTTATAGAGCCAAACCAGTCAATGAAGGAAACGTTAGAGCTGATGAGGCAGGCATTTACAATCAGTTTCTGAAAGGTTTCAGCAGTGATTACAGAAGAGGCAGAAGAACGGGTGGTGTGGATAGTGACCCTGAAGTGATCAGCAATGACACTAACAGGGCAATCCCTTTTCAGCAACAACCTGTAAATGGGCTTGGAAGGACTGGTGCTGCTGGTAGTGGGAAGAAAAGTTATGGCAGAGGAGGTGGTGCAAGTTTCAGAATTGAGAAGCTCCGCCACAGGATGATCAAGAATCGAGAATCTGCTGCCAGGTCTCGAGCAAGGAAACAGGTTAAAAGAAAAATAAAATACAATAATTTTCACAGGATACATCTCGTGTTTTTATATTATACTAACAAAAATATGTTTGTTTAGAGTCATAATATGCCGAATAACGTTGAATAATAAATATTTAATGTGTTTGTTTATTGTAGATTGAGTATTAAATTACAAATTAGTAGATTTAATAAATTGCATATGAAAGTAGAGTTGTAATATGCATCTCAAAATACCGTTAACAAACACGTATTTTATGTGTTTTGAATGTTACTTTCTTTTCATGTCTTTCATTAGGCATTGGAAGCTCAACAGCAATTGGAAAACACAGAGCTGAAGAAAGAGAATGATGTCCTGAAAAGGATTGTGAGGTTAATTCACATAGTTTTTTTTCTGGGTTTTAAGCACTACTAATAACTATTTTTTTTTTACCCGGAGAAAAGAAGGTGCAAGTAATAACAGTGGCGACTCATAAATTGAAGATACTGATGGCCATATTGAGGACAAAACACCTGAAGTTACCAACACTGACAAAAAGCTTCTCAGCAACATTTTAGATTAGAGTCAGAGAATAGTTAACGTAGGAGCTGTTTGCAACAGGACTCATGAGTGTTCTAGTTGTATGTGTCGAACAATTAGTCATCAAACTTGCAGGGTTTTCATTTTCATTGAAGTTTCAGGAACTGTAATTTAGACCACCTTAGCATTTTCATCTTTGTGGTTGAGCTTACAACTTGAAACTGGAGCCAAATTTTGGCGTGGTATTTTGCCATATATATGAGACATTTGGGAAAATTCAGAACTTAATGCCAAAATGTCGGTTGCTAATAATGTAGAGATCACAAATGGAAATTTCTACTGCGATTGTGTGGGCCCCTTTGAAAAAGAGACCCTCCAAAAATAGGCGTATGGCGCTTATTGCGGCGAGCACACGGTATTCTTTAGTAAAAGGCGAAAGAATACTTCGCTCTGTGCTCACTGCGCACCTGCGTGCTTTCACCGAGGCATGCGCTTGGAATTTTATAGGGCCTGTCGCATATCTTTCTGCTCTCTCTCGATGTGGGATAAATGAACAGATCAAGAATGCACAGGCCTTGCTCTCAATACTTGCTCTCACCTCCTCCTCCTACTACTCTACAGTTAATTAATTCTGTAAATATTTCATTTCTTTCCATTTCCACCATGAAAAATGGCTCAACTTAACAAAAAAAACTTAGATGAACAACAAGTTATTGATTCCATATGGTAATTATGTTGACACTAAGTAGATTTTACTCGTCAAAAAATTGAAACCATTAATGCTCTAATATGCGGAAGGGTATAACAACTGAGAATTCTCGTTTCCCATTAGGCCCCGTTTGGTTGGCATGAAATTGGGGTTGGAATTGGAGAATTGAGGAATTGGGTCCAACCAATTCTAATTCTTCAATTTGGACAAGACAAAGAATTAACAATTCCAATTATACCCACAATTCCATAGAATTCAAAATACTTTTCATCTAATTCTTAACATACACCGCAAGAATTGACAATTCCATACTCTTCAAAATACTCTCTCTCTCTCTCTCCCCCCCTTAAATCTCCTTCCCTTCCTCTCTCTCTCTCTCCTCTCTCTCTCCTAATTCTCTCTCCTTTCCCCTCTCTCCTCTCCTCTCTCCCTCACTCTCTCTCTCTCTCCTAATTCTCTCTTTCTCTCTCCTAATTCTCTCTTCTGATCTCTCTCCTTCCCTCTTATCTCTCGCTCTCTCTCTTTCTCTCACTCTCTCTCTCCTAATTCTCTCTTCTACTCTCCCTCCCTCCCTCCCTCCTTCCCTCTCCCTTCTCTTTCTCTCTCCTAACCCTCTCTCTTCCCCTCTGTCTCTCTCCTAATTCTTTCTCTTTCTCTCTCTCCCCCAATTCTCTCTCCTAATTTTCTCTTTTGATCTCTTTCCTTCCCTCTCTATCTCTCTTCCTCCCTCCCTCTCCTCCTCTCTTTCTCTCTCCTAATTATCTCTCCCCCTCTTTCTAGCTTTTTCTCTTTCCTAATTCTCTCTCTCCTCCCCTCTCTCCTCTCTCCCCTTCTCTCTCATAATTCTCTCTCTTCTCCAAATTCTTTCTCTTTCTCTCTCTCCTCCCTCTCTACCAAATCTCTCCCTCCCTCCCCCTCCCTCTTCCTCTCTCTCTCTGCCAATTCTCTTTCTCTCTCTCCCCTTTTCTCTCTCGCTCTCTCCCTTTAAAAAATATTTTTTAATAGTAAATTCATATTAAAATATTTAATATTAAATAATTAAATATTTAATCTATAATAAATAATTATTTGAATAATCAATTCCAATTTCAATTCTAATTTTGATTCAATTACAATTCTGTATGTTATCCAAATATCAGAATTGTGATTCAATTCCAACAAAATTGAAATTCCAATTCTATAATCCAAATAGACCTTAATTAGCAAATGAATGCCTTAATGCACCGGTGAAATGTTAATCAATGAATATTAAAAATAAAAAAATTCAAAAAAGGAGAAAATAACAGATAGAATAACTTTGACATTCATGAACCATTTGTTTATTGGCTCCAAAAACTAATAAGCTAAAACATAAAAGTTGAAACGACCAAAAAAATAAAAGACTACGAATTAAAATGACCAAGAGATTCAATTACCCTATCAAAGATTTAACTAAAATATTTGCTCCACGATCACTTTTTCAGAACATGTTCAAGATCAAATCTTATGAAAAAAAAATACACAACTCATTGCTTTTGAATTTCACGGACATCCTTTAAAAAACAATAAAGAAATCTAGGCTTATAGTTAATAGGAAACATTAAGAGGTTTTCTTTTTATCCTTTGTCAAGAGGATTTGTTTAATTCATTTACAGAAACATTTACATCAGATTGCAAAGGGGTCCAATTACAGATTCTACAAACTGACCCCATATACATGATTTCCAACCAAAGAGTTCCAACATACAAAAGATACCAAAGAGTTCCACACACGGATATCAGGTAGCTCACCCTGGCTAATCATCTCTTTCAACCACATTACAGCTTCATAACGCCTGCCTATGAAGCATAGACCTCGTATGAGCTTATTGTAAGTCTCAACTGGTGGCCAAAATGATCTAATTAACAAATAAGTTAAGATTGGTCAGTAGGTTGGACTTGGAGGAGGTTTAGCGCAGAAGAAGGCTTGCATTTTAAAGAGGGATATATATATATATATACATATTTTCTTATCTATATTTTCTTCAAATTTAGATTGACAAATCTCAAAAAGGGGTGCTTTAGTTATTTGGTGACATACGTGAAGGGGGTGTTTGAGTGAAAAAGCTATTTGTAAGGAATTGAGTGAAGAAACTATTTGCCCAGTTCTATTGGGGGTGGAACTATTTATTTGTTTGGAAGGATGGGAGTGAGGGGTTGTCTTTTTCCTGCAAAAAAAATGAAAAGAGAACCTCTGAAGTTCTCTTATATTTTTATATGTTCCAAATTGTGCTTTTTGCGTGTTGAGGAGAATAGGATTGCTTCGATGCTTTGCATTTCTTTTCCCTCAACAAGGATATAGCAGGGTGTCATCTTTCATTTACCATCTTTGTCATAGTATCTTAGTTAATGTGATGTCTGTATTTTTGAATTCTTTTAATAGTTTTGTACATGGATCACACACGCACACACAAATCATTTCATCAGATGTTAGAAGGATAGTTATTCACAAAAAAAGTTTGTTAGATTCTTTTTAGACAATTTTTACGCAGTCAGTAATATGCAGTAGCTTGGTCTAATGCCGCACTGGTAAGCTAGCTTCATGGTGGCTGATTAGGCTAGGCCATTGCAAACGTTTTTTAATTGTTATAGATGTTAAATTTGTTTGTTTAGTAATAATGGATAACTCACAAGATGAAGACTATAAGAAAGGTGGAGTAGGTTGCTCGCTTGATGCCATAACCTTTTAAAAAACACCCACAACATCTTTGATTCTCGTACTCATTTCATATCAATATAATGGTTTGTATGTTTCTGTTCCCCATATTTTTCTTGAGAAAATTTGGGAAGACAACGCCGCTCTTTGGTGAGTTTTGAAATTTGCGAGCGTATCAAAGAATTAAAATGTTTCTAAACCTAAAGGTAGAATAAAAATTGGGCTCAAGATCTTAAGTTCTTATCAAACGATTAAAAACAAACAAATGAACGAACTCGTTGCTTTAGGTTTTTTGCTTTTTTGGAACAATAGTAAAAAAACAATGATGAAATGAGAATTTTATTAAAAATAAAGATTTAGTACAAGAATTTAAGAGAGAAATGCAGTAGAGAACAAATGAAGTTAATGAAGAAGAACGAAAAAAGATAAAAGGGTTTAGTTAACCCATATGTGGTGTTGTGTTGTTGAGAGAGGTCCTTTTCCTTGCTATTGTCTTTGCCTTTATACTGTTTTTGTTTGGCAGCCAAAAATCACGTTGTAACTCCTCCTTTTTTGTCCTTAACTTGTAGTGCTTGGGTATCAATATTGTCTTATGTCCTCTTAAGGAAATGCTACAAAATTGACCTCTATCGTAGATGATTTGCCTTCTGCAACTGTCTCATGGTTTCATGCATCCCCAAGGAAATATCACAATTTTGCTATCATATTTCCTTTATTGGTTTGTTAATTTGTTGGTGATCTTTGAATCTTCCGTCTGCATTACTTTGACCTTCCATCTGCTGAATTTTCTTCGAGGACAAGTCCTCTTCGGAGCTTCCAAGTATGTTGTGGTTTGTTTCTTGAAGGACAAGCCCTCCTAGCAACTTCTAAAATTTGTTGTAATTTGTTTCCTCATTTGGTCGTGATTTGCATTTCAATTTTGTCTCCTCTATTAGATATGACCAAAATCGAACTAGACTAGCGGTCTGAACCGAAATCGGATTGGCTCAAACTGGAATCTTCCAAACCGCCCAACCCTGGTCTGGTTCAGGTTTAAGATTTCTCTAAACCATTCAACCCTTATAAACCAACGATTTTAACCAAAATCAGCAGTTTAATCTTCCTAAACCAGTGGTTCACCTCCTATACCAGTGGTTCAACCTTCTTAAACTAACGGTTTTAACATTATTTTTAAAAATAAAAATACACGATTTGAACCGAACAGAATCAAAACCAGAACCGCTGACCAAACTGACTCAAACTGGAACCGAAACCAAAACCAAACCACCAGAATCGCTCCTGGGCGATTTGGTTCCCATTCATGAACCGGGGCCACGTCTATCCTCTATTATTTGCTCCAATCTTTCTTTTTTGTATGATTTCATTTCCTTTTGCAACAATTGCAAAATTATAGTGCAAACAGTTTTTTTGTTTTTTTATTTGCTTTTTTTTTAAAAGAAAATTTCTTCCCTAATTATTTTTTTAGGTGAGTGGTTTATTATATGGTTCTTTTCTTTTTGTTGGACTGTGCTTATTTAATCTATTTAACTATTTGTTTGATTACTCTTGAATTTTTCGGTAATCTGTTCATTATATTTATTCAAACCTATTATCTACTTTTCCAAGGTTTAGAATACAAATAAGATCAGAAAATCCATCATTAGGGCAAACAATGCAATAGCATCTGTTGTCTACAAATTGTGCTTATTTAATCTACTTAAGTATTTGTTTGTAGGAATTTTTTTCGTGGATGAATTTAATCAGAATACGAGTTCTATCTTTGATAAGAATCATGCAGATTATTCTCTCACTTGGAAATGCTCATAATTGTGTAACTGCAACGGGCAAGTAATTATATAGAGGAAGGAGATACTATGTCTGTTTTTAACTTTTTAGCTTTACTGTTCATCTTCAACTTACGATTTTCTAATAGGTGTTGAAAAGCTGACTGACAGAGCTAGAAAACAATAGCATCAACTCTTTTCGCCAGCTGAAGGCCGTAATTTGGATATGAATGGTTCAGTTTAGACGTTAGAGAGGGCCATTGTGGTTCAGTCTTACGAATTTCCAATGCTTATCATGATATATTCTTGATTCTTTTGTGTTGTTCTTGGATTAGTTCCAGGTTGCAGGGATGAAAAATATTCCGGTGGCTGAAGGATATTATTTTAAGTAACTGTATGTGTTTGTCCACCTATCTTTGAATTGATACCATGTAATAATGAACATTTTGATTTGTCGTCTTTATCATTTTAAGTTTTCACCTTCAATGAACAAGGGCTGAATTTGTTGTATGATTTGATGAGAATGAATATAGTTTCTGTTTGACGTTTGAAGAACCAATTTTTTATCAACATTGCTATTTGTCTATAAATTTTTAGTCCTGAACATATTAACTTTTGCTCCGAATGAATATTACCAATCTATACTACTTCGCACGGTTTTAGATATAACTATTTATATTGTTTGATATTTGGAGTTGCTCATTTTTATTTCTAATGAATATTAATTTTTGATTTGTCAGATAATTAATATAGATTTTTTTAGTTATATAATCCATATATTCATCTCATTTTTATGTTTTTTATTTTTTAATTTGAGACAAATTAAAAACATACGGGACAACGTCCGGATCTAAAGAATAAGAACTCAAATCGCAAATTGCTGCAGGAACCTCGAATAAGCCAATCAACTCCCCGCATACACTTGACACTCTCGCAAGTCGTCATAAAATCCAAACCGCTACAACCATCAAGTAGGAGTCGCAATTGGGGCTGGTCGACCCGTTTATGACCCGAATCGTTTAACGCTAATTCAGATACGACCCGTTTATTATTAACGGGTTAATCCGTGATACGTTTAACACGATAAAATTCGTTTAACTTATTTAACACGTTTAATTTATTTAACATATTTAACTTATTTATAATACACAAATAAATACACAATTAACACTAAAATAATTTCAACTAAAATAATAAATATTCATTTATAATATCCACAACACAATAATATTTTAAATAAAGGTAAATCAAATACAAAACAACTAAAATTACAATGTCCATTAAAAAATTATAATTTCTAACGTAAAACAATCTTTTTTTAATAAATTTAATTCTACATAAATATAACTATTATTTTTAATAATCTTCATATCTTTTTTTTCACCTATATATATATATAATAAAAATAATAAATTAAATATTTCATAAAATAAATTAAGTAAATGGGATAAACAAATTGTAAATGGGTCGGGTAACCCGTTTAATCCGATTAAGTAAACATGTCATAAACGGATTGAACGGATTGAATCTATTTATCCCATTTTTTCCTATGTCATAAACGGGTCTGATCTGCTTATAACTCGAATCTATTTATAGTCAACTTAAATCTATTTAACTTCGTGCCAAATTATATCGTGTAATCAGATACTGTCGAAAATTGCAAGCCCTACCATCAAGCCCAAAAACAATGCAAAGATCCCGCAAAAGCAAGCACCACCAGCAGCAACAGCCGAGTCCCAACTCCCCAACGCCCAAACCAGCCAAGACAACCAGCACTGCCGATATTGAAGCTCTAGAACCGTACCCCTCACACCCACGACCTACCCCACAAGAATGCATAGCCATTCGGGACTCTCTCTTGTCTCTCCATGGCTTCCCTCAAGAGTTCTCCAAATACCGCCAGCTCAGACTCTCCAAGTCCTCGCCTTTCACTATTAATGGCGGTGATAATGATGATGCTAAATTTGATGTGCAATCAGAGCCGTCTGATCAGGAGTGTGTTGGATGGGCTGGTGAAAACTGTGCTTTCAGAGAACACTACTGAGGTTAATTCTCAGAGGGCTTTGATAATCTCAAATCAGCGTTTCCTTCATGGGATGATGTGAGTTTGTAAATTCTTCGGCTTTATTTGTTTTTTGGTTGATTTTGATCTAATTTATTTCTACGTTGGAGCTTTTAGTTGTTTCTGAACCTGTATTTTCATGTCTTTTGCCAATTAGTTCTCTTCTTTTGGATTTTGAATCAGTTTGTTTTGGTAAATTTGGTTAAAGGGTTGGAGGTTTAATTGTTACTTAACCTGCAATTTCATGGTTGTTTTCTAATTTTGGATTTCTTGTTTTTTCTCTTTATGACTTTGTAGTGGTAATGTTGAATTGATTACTTGTGTGATTGTAAAGGTTCTTGGTGCTGACACCAAATGTATAGAGAATGCTATAAGATGCGGCGGTTTGGCCCACACAAAGGCTTCATGCATTAAGAACATATTGAGTTGCTTGTTGGAGCGAAAAGGCAAATTGTGCTTGGAATATCTGCGAGTCTTATCAGTTAATGAGATTAAGGCTGAGCTCTCTCGTTTCAAAGGGATTGGGCCCAAAACGGTAGTTTCTCTATCTGTGACTGAAGCATTCATGAAATTTAAGTGATGCTTGAGTTGGTTCTGTTTTGATAAGCAGGTGTATTGTCCTTGATGGTGGAATTTTCTGCTTTCATTTTTGTATCAAGTCTTTTGTAAAGGCCTTAAGATTTCTTTGGATCAACCAGGAAAACATGCTTGTTGTGTTGAGTTTACACGGTCCTGCCATTAGCAACTTATATCTTAATTGGAAGTTGCAATCCTAAAATCTGATTAATCAAATTTCCCACAAACTAAAGTTGCACGATATTTGTGCTATTCTATTTATTGCTTTGTGATATTTGTGTCCACCAAGTTAGAACTCTAACAGGATCACTTACAGCGACTTTGATACTTGATGAAATTCTAGGTCATATCACCAAAGAGCAGTTTTTGCAAAATTCTTTCTAGGAAGCGTTTATGTAGTTTTCTATGTATTCTTTCTGGCCAAGGAAACATGGTTGGGGAATTTCACAAGTTATTTGTTTAGATGCACATGCTTGTTTTGCTGGTTGCGACTTGAGGGTTAATTTATCTAATATTACTTGTTGATTCCATAACTTCTCAGTTTTACTCTTCATCTCATATTTTTTCATTTCATTTGATTTGCAGCATATGCCGGCTTTTATTTTATTTTGGGTTATATGCACAATGCATGGTTATCGCCTTTGAGAATTTAATTATGCACTATTAAACAAGTTCTGTAAATGGTTGCCAGGTGGCTCTTTTCCTATTGTTTATTACACTTTATGATTCAAAAATCAAACATGCAATTCCTATGTTTTCATTTAATTTCATTATCTTAGCTGCTTAACAAATTATCATTTGTGAAATTGAATGACAGATGGCTTGTGTTTTGATGTTCAACCTTCAGCAAGATGATTTCCCAGTGGATACACATGTGAGAGACAAAAATTTTTCATGTGTGAATATTTCCACATAGCATAATCTTTCAGATGAGTTCAATTTTATTTATTCCAAGTAATTTTTTTTCTGCAGGTGTTAGAGATTGCGAAGACAATTGGTTGGGTGCCAGATGTGGCTGACAGGAACAAGACATACCTTCATCTCAATTGCCGGATCCCAAATGAACTTAAATTTGATCTGAATTGCCTTCTTTACACACATGGTAAGCTTTGCCGAAAATGCAGCAAGAAAGGGAGCAACCAGCAAAGAAAGGAATCCCATGATGAGTCCTGTCCTTTATTAGATTATCGCAAACATGAAGTATGAATGCAACTGCATATTAGTGAATTAAATTTTCCTAGCCGTAAGTGGCCCAATTCCACTCATTTTCCCACAAGAGAATGCTTTTTTCCTTTCTGTTATTTATTTATGTCCTTGGATCACCAATCAAATCTAGGATATGCTTAGTAAAGAATATCATGTTGAAGATCTGTAAATAGTGTTGACTGTTGAGACTACTTACTGATATATAATCTTAACCAGTCTAGTTTTTAACTGACAGGTGATCCAACCTGTTTAATATATTCTTAGCTGACATTAACAATTGATTTAAATGATTTTTCATGCCTATTGTGATTTTTTATGAAATTTGATTGATATAGAATCAATTTTTCATTTATTTGAGAACACATCCAATACAGTATTTGATATTTTCTCATGGATATAAACCATGCTGAATTTGAATGTATGAGAAGATATTTGAATGTGTGAGAAGATAGTTCAGATCTTCTTGTTTGCCTTTAGCAGTAGATATGCTTGCATCAGTATTCACTTTTATTATTCCTTTAATTAGTAAGGATTGTGTTGCTTTTAGTAGCCATGAACCAATCATTGAGGATTCTAAAATACCCAAAACGAATATATTTGCACTTTTTTGTAATGGAAAATTAGTTTTGAAGTTAGTGCTGTCCTAGCTAGCATCCGCACTTCTTTTTTGACCTTTTAGGGTTAAACTTTTATCATTGCTGCCCTATTTGATTATGTATTAATTCACATTGCTCAAGTGGTACCGTAACCGTATGTCAAATTGTTAACTGCTTTCAGACTTGGTTCCAATATCGAAAAGGAAAGCAAGACTGTTATTTTTTTAATGTGTAGTTGATTTAAAACATATCTTCCGTTATATATATGTTTTCGGAGATATATGAGACATCCCCTACTTTATATCTGAGGTATTTGTGAAGGAACTGTGCTGGTTGACTCATATGAAGTTGATGCTTTGAGAATTTGCATGGAGGTGAAACTACTGAGATTGTTTGGTTTTGACCTGAACCCTCTCGAGGGGTTCGAAGAAGGAAGTGGAAACGGAAACCCACCAGTTGAAGTTCCAAGTCAGATGGGAAGAAATGCAGAAACGAAAACTTCAGAATGTGAAATGCAGCATAAGATGTATGAATGCGAGTTTTGCTTCAAGAAGTTCAGGAACTCTCAGGCACTGGGGGGTCACCAGACTGCGCACAAGAAGGAACGACTAAAGAAGCGAAGAATACAGCTTCAACAAAAAGCTCGAAACAATTATATCCACCATACTTCTCTTCCATATTATGGCTACTTTCCTCCTTTTGTACCTCACTTCAAACTCTGTCAGGAGTCTCTGATAAGCTTCAATTCTTTACATGATCATAG